>JAQGBS010001659.1:0-15049 GCA_034698545.1 Acrobeloides obliquus
TAATTATGCAATGCTACAAGTTCATTCTTGGTAAGATAGTCTTCTAAAAGAGAAATGAAAGGGATAATTTTTGAACAGTAGGGGTCAGTGTTGTCCCGTGTACACATGTGTTTATGTATATATGTGTTGTGTACACACGAGCGAAATTGTCGTAGGAATTGAATTTGAATTTATTTGCTTTATAGATTTATTATTCACGACAAAAGAAAATTTTGGGTCAATGTGTTCAACTCACGAGTACTCATATGTACACACGTGTACACATGTGTTTGTGTACACATGTGTTGTGTACACAAACACATGTGTACAGGGGACAACACTGGTAGGGGTATGGAACTCTTTCCTCGTCCATATATGGGCAGAAGGGATGGGGGAGAAAAGATAATCCCATATAAGAATGGTATCCTACTCCCTCTGAGTTAGTATCCCCTCAGTGAGATCATGGGATGGATTAATTGGGGAAAACAAGGGAAAATTCCCGATTTTCCCAGTAGGCCAAAAAATCGGGGGGGGGGGGGTCGGGACCTGGGAAATAGGTAATCCCCCGGTCGGGCCCCCGCTCTTATCCGGTCTCTAATGTGCACATACCATAGCCATAATTTTTTAACTCCTCATTGCTTAATAAAGGAAGACGTAGAAAATCAAAAATATCTTTTAAAACAAGGCGTTTATTTTTTCCATTAACTTCTTTGCCTTGTTTAATACATTCTTTATGTGCCCACCACTCAACCTAAAATTTCTTATAGATTTTTTCAGTGAGCGCGAAAAATTGGTCAATTGTCGAATGCTAAGTCGCTTAATTTCATTTCATTAAAATGGGCTCGATCCTACCCTCACATGTACAACCATCTCCAAAAAATTTTGACTTTCTGCGGGTGGCAAAAATATAGCGTGATGATTTTTTCAATTTTTTGACAAAAAAATTTTTTTTAATTTTTTTCAAAATGACCCTGTAGGGGGTTTTTCTATGCGAGGAATCGTTTGCGCGCATTGAAAAATCTTCAAAACGCTTCCTTGACCATGAAATCGTTAAAAAAATAAGAATTTTTCATTTTTTAAAATTTTTAACGATTTCATGGTCATGGAAGCGTTTTGGAGATTTTTCAATGCGCGCAAACGATTTCCTTAGGGCCTACTTGCTTAAAATGTTAAGTCCCTTCCGAAGTATGCCGGCGAGTTACTTTTTTTTCGATTTTTTTGCACATACCCCATAACACAAATACTTCTCGTCGATCTCCAATTTTTCACTTTGTAGAATTCTATACAACGTCTTATAATCAGTACTTTGGAACTTTATATCATGCGGAAATCTATAGATCACATCATAGGCATGGAGTTCAATAAATTCCATGCATCTATCTTCGAGCCCTTGAATATCATATTTGAGGGCTTCAGATAATAAAAAAATAGCGTTATCTGAAGTAATAGGTTGGATACTTAATAAAGTTTTTAGTGATTCTTGTAGGTCTTCGATCATATAATGCAATTTTTCGATATTTTTCTCGTGTCGGAACATTTTTATCAGGGTCTAAAAATTATAAAATGTAGAATAAACTAGCAGTACTCCTACTCCTATAAACGTGTAATGTCTGTACGTTTGTAGAGACGATCTCGGGAACGATAAGTTTAAATCCCCACTGCCATTGCAAAAGTTGTTGGGGGCGATGATAGAAGACGAGTGATACCAAAATCATTTAAATCGAAGATAACCATTTTTTCATTTTTTTGACCTTGGGCGAAAATTCGATTTTTCGAAAAGTTCTCCAAATCAGCTGATATTTTTTGTACTTGGGGGTTTCGGATATGGGAAACACGAACTCGAAGGAATTTTTGAACCGCAGAAAATGGTCGAATCGGCAATTTTTTTAAACTTTGTAAATTTACACATGTGTAAAAATTTCAAAAATAAAAAATTGTTACATTTTTAACTGGGATCGTCGCTCGGAGTCACTCTTGGAGAAACCGCGAGCACCGGAGTCGCTCGCCCCCTCGGTACTTATCCCATTAATTAATGTATACGGCGAAAAAAATTTATGAATATTTCTGCTTCCTATTTGTGCAAATTAAAATTAAATAGGGTAAAAAATAATAAGCAAGAAAACGTAACCAAGAAGGCAATGATCGACCATCCCATCCGTTTCTGGAAAAATTGATCATTTTCCCCCTTTGGGGATCAAGATGTTTTTTGTTTTTCAATTTTGAAAATTTTTGAAAAAACTGTCCATTTTATTTTTTTCAATAAAAATTACATTTTTCACCAAAAATCGTATACAAAATGCTATTTGGACTAAATATGCAATTTTTGGTGTAAAAATTCTATATTTTTCGCCAAAAATGTGATTTTTGGTGCTAAAATACCTTTAAAGTTACATTTTCGAAAACGAATTACAGTAGGGTCCTTTATATAAAGTTTTTTTCCAAACATGCCCATTTTTCAAACAAAAGATTAAAGTACTCCTCCGCTCAGGGGGTCTGGTTGCACTGAAACAATCTATAGCAAAATCCCATTTGACTACAAATGTCTTCTATTTGTCTAGACTATAATTACTAAATTCCTATAATGTCTAAAACTTCCTACGAAACGATTACCCATTTTATGTCTATTATATTAATTTAAAGCTTATATATTTGCATGACTGCTTTTAATGATATATCATTTGATGAATTTTTTTAGTTATCTTCAGTCCTAGAGTTCAAAAAACTTACATGAGAGATTCGTTCAAAAAATTACAATGAGTGTGGGTGTTTAATTTTTACGAAAATTTTCATTGATGATTTTTGAACTTAAAACTACTAAAGATGTTTACTTTTTGATCTCAATTTTTGATTTGTATGCAAAATTTGCATAAAAATATTTATTAAATAATATAATAACTAATGCAATAACAGATCTAGCATCCTATTCAAATATTGCCACCTTTAGTATTTGAGATGTTCAAACGAGACAGACTAGCTTCTAAAGTTTCAACATCGGCGTTTATCATTTCATCACGGAGGTCAGAATAAAGAACTGAGGTTCTAAAAATTCAAAATTGCATAAAATTAGCACATTTGTTCAAGAGCATAGCTAGGCTCGTTATAGGAGTGGCCCTTCGATCTTCAGAGGAAAGGGAGGTTAACCCTCCACTCTTCTTGGATGATCATCGGGGGGGGGGGGGGATGTTGGCACTCCATAATTTTGTTTTATTGTTTTTATCTGGTCTTCTTCTGCCAAAAAAGACCAATTTTCCGATTCCTGGGAACTAGCCCTCCCTTGCTATACTCTTGATTTTCCAAGCTTACAAATAGCGTTCACCAAAACTAGGCAGAACGGTAACAATAAGTTTGCCTTCCATTTCTGGTCGACTGGCTACTTTCAAACAAGCTGCTACATTGGCTCCACTTGAGATCCCACAAAGAATTCCTTCTTCTCCAGCTAAACGTTTTGCCATTGCCTAAAATTTTTTATATAGCAGCTAAACAATTTTCTTCTTACTATAGCCTCATCACTTGTGATAGTTATTATATCTTCCAAGAGTTGTTTTTCAAGAACACCAGGGACAAAACCAGCTCCAATTCCTTGGATTTTATGAGGTCCAGGAGCATTGCCACTAAGGACCGCAGATTCTTTGGGTTCGACAGCAAAAAGCTAAAAATTAAAAAAAAATCAATTTTGGCAAAAATGTGACGACTTACTTTGATATTAGGATTTTGTTCCTTGAGATATTTCCCAGCACCAGTAATCGTACCACCAGTACCAACTCCAAACACACAAACATCCACTTTTCCACCAGTTTGCTTCCAAATTTCTGGACCTGTTGTATTATAATGAATTTTTGGGTTAGCCGGATTTTCGAATTGTTGCAAAATGAATGAATTTGGAAGATTTTCCGCCAGCTCTCGAGCTCTTTCAATAGCACCTTTCATTCCTTTGGCTGGATCTGTGAGAACGAGCTCAGCGCCATAGGCTTTCAGGAGGATTCTCTGAAATAGATTTTTATACAAGGTGGTCAAAAAAGGGATTTTGTGATTTTTTGGGACCTGTAACTTTATTTTCAAAAAATGTCTTCTCTGAGTATGCGGGGAATCAATTGCGCATATTCCCGACCCATGAAAATGCTATCCTGCTCCTGATTCAGGGAAAAATTGGGGATATTGAAGCGAAAATGATCATTTTCACACTTTTTACAGGGAATCGCTATAATGTTATGCGAGAAATTCCTTATAGTTTCAGAGATCGGGAATGCGCGCGTATAAACAAAATGGATCTTACTCGTTCAATGCTCATAGAAGCCGGCATAGTCAAAATCAGTTGGTAGCCTCGAGCTGCAGCAACAAATGCTAGCGCAATACCAGTGTTTCCAGATGTGGGTTCGATCAAAGTTGTGAGACCTGGTCGAATTTTTCCCTCTTTTTCGGCTTCAATAATCATGGAATATCCAATACGGTCTTTGACAGAAAGTGCTGGGTTCAAATATTCGCATTTTACAGCTAAATTTTCAATAATTACAATTTTAGGAAAAAAACTTATAAAAATCATAAGGGGCTCATATAATCTCAGTTTTTTGAAAAAAGGATCGAAATGGGAGTGAAATCCTCAGATCGTAAGGCTCTTCCTCTTTTATTTTTTTAAACCCTACCAATTTTTGCCTTGCTCCCTTCTGTAACTTTCTTCAAATATACCATAGGGGTATTCCCAATTAACGCACAAACATCTTCGCCAATAGAATCTCTAGATGCCATTTATAGATAAATTTTTTATTTTTCTAAAAAAAATTTTTGGATTTTTTAAAGAAGGGGTAAAAAGAAGGGACTATTCTCTGAAAAATTTTTTACCATAACAGCCTATATAGGGGTAAAATCATGCGGGGAATCGATTGCGCGCATCCCCGAACCTTGAAAACGCTTCCTTGACCCTGATTCAGGAAAGGAATCGGTGTATTGAAGCGAAAATCCAACATGTACTAATTTCTCTGAATCAGAGTCAGGGAAGCGTTTTCAAGCTTCGGGAATGCGCTCAATCGATTCCCCGCATGAAATTACCCCCAGAAATATGATTTTGAGGGAGAAATTTCAAAATTTTCGATTCTCGCTTCAATACACACATGAATCAGGATCAAGGAAGCATTTTCACGCTTCGGGAATGCGCGCAATCGATTTTTCGCATGATTTTACCCCTATATAGGCTGTTATGGCAAAAAAAATTTTTCAGAAAATAGTTCCTTCTTTTTACCCCTCCTTTAACATGAACTTTTTAAAAGACTGAATTTGATAAGAACGCGTGAACACATACGTATTGTCTGAAAGTCATGCATAGAAATCAAAGTACGCCCGCATTGTGTCGCACGTGATTTGGGAAAGGAATAATACTATTTTTTTTATCGATTCTCACAATTCAAATATAAAATTGAGTGCACATATTCTTATTCTACTCATACATAGCGGCGGGAATTCATATGGGAAGTTTAAGAAAGGGCAAGATAGACACAATTCAGATAGGGGTTTACATGTTAACTATTGATAAATCTACTTTCTATGGGAGCTTAGAAAATTGAAAAATTTTTAATCGGATTCTTTTGTCCTAATGTTTTGAATATTGAAAAAAATTATGAAGTTTTGAATTTTGGAAAAGAAATTTTATAAAAAGCTGGATTCTTACGGTGGCACAAGTGGATCGAGAAATGTTGCCGGTTGTAGGTTCAACTTCAAAAATCTCTAACTTCTCACTGGTAAATCGAAATCCGGAAATTCTTTTTGCATTTTATTCCCCAAACAAAATACTAATTTTGTAGTAGGCGATTTTTTCTGAAACCTCTGTCTCGCCGAGATATGAGGCTTTAAAGTTTTAGATGAACCTACAAACCGGCAACATTTCTCGATCCCTTTAACTTGAAATCGCGTCACCATGTTCTTCCAAAATATACGTGTGAATTTAGAAATTGATGATTTTGTTACAAAACAAAAAAACATGAATGATTTTTTCTACAAAAACTATCGATCGAAAATCACTTTTTTTTCACAAAAATCAATAACCACAAACAATGATGCAATTTGTTGAAAATTTTCATTATATTTATAAGCTATCAAGCAAAAAATCTTTTAATCAGCACGTAGAAGAAAATCACCACTTTAAAAATAGGAACAAAGGGCAAAAATCAAATGTTCAAATTTTTTCCAAATTGTCTGAATAATTGTTTTCAGAGGTTTTTGACATGAGAATTTGAATCTAAAGGAATTTTTTTACCACTTAAAGTTACTATTAGAGTTGGCGCCGATCAAGCAAGTTAATGGACGTTAAGAGAATTCTTTTGGCCATAACTTTTTATAGAAACATTTTTATATGCCATCTTTTACAAAAATATACAAAATTTATGGAGAATATTTTTACCAAAAAACTACCTTGCTTCGAGTTTACCATAAAAGATATAAGCCCAATTTCGAAATTTCTTCGAGATTTTCGGGATCAGTTAAATATCATTTTATGGTAAACTCGGAGCAAGGTAGTTTTTTGGCAAAAATATTCTTCATATATGGCTGTATATTTTTTTTAAAGACGGCATATACAAACTGTTTCTATAAAAAGTTATGGCCAAAAGAATTCTCTCAAGACCCCTTAACTTGTCTGATCGGCACCAACCCTAGTTATCACTACGAAGGGTTAATCATGTTCGTGCCTCGGTAATGCTCACAATCGATTTCCAGCCTACAAAAATCCATACGCACCTTGTTTTTGTGCGAAAATTTCGAATTTTATTTTCTACGCTTCATACACCCCACCTCTTCCCTGAATCAGTGTCAGAAAGTATTTCACTGGGTCGGCAATGTACACAATCGTTTTCGAGTAAAGAAAACCTTCGTTAAGCATGTTCACAAAGATTCAAAGCAACTCTCAAAAAACCTTATTTATTGATCACACATCACAAAGTTCCAGATCTTTTGTCCCACGTGTCTATAAAGCTAACATAAAATTTTCTTTTGAAACCTAAAGCATGCATTTTCTAAGAGCGTGTACTTTTCTCAAAAGGTCTTATAATTTTCAATTTTGGCTTAACAACCAAACAAGCATATTACACTACATCACATTCACATTATAAATTTATGAAAGCAGGAATCACAAGCTCTGAAAATATTTATTGCTAGGAGGAATACAGCAGACAAAAATATATAAAAGAGTTGAACATAATATGAAACCAAAAAAATACATAAACGTCACAATATGCGAAACGACGGAAGGAAGATAGAAAAAGTAATCAAAAGCAATGATTATTCCAAAAAAAGGTCCTAAAATTGGATTTGCGTATAAATTTTGTAAAAGAAAGACTAAAAAATGGGTATCCTATCAAAAAACTTTGCCTTTTTAATTTGAAAAAGAAAATAAACAAAAAAATGGGTGTAGGAGCTCTCAAAAACAAGACAAACATACACAAAGCCGTAGGAAATCAAAATTTCGGGGGAAGCCTTTGATCATAAGGGTTTCCCTTATGTTTTTAAAATTTTTTCAAACATTTGATAAAAAGGATCCCCTTTATATGATTTTTTTCACGAAAATTTTTTTGAAAAATGCTTGTTTTTAAGCTAAAAATACTCAGAAATTGACGATTTTTGGCAAAAATGGAATTTTGAAGAAAAAGAGGAAATTTTTATATATTTTTGAAGAAAAATGGGAAAGTTTGGTCAATTTTAGTGAAAAATAATGGAGGCCATTATGATTTTTTTTTAGATTTTCGGGACTCAAGGACCCAATGGGTCCGATACAGTTGGGTCCCGTGTCCGGACCCATGAGGTCCTTCGAGTCTTGGGGTCCCAAAAAGTGGGTTCCTTTCATACTGTGGTTTGAAAAACACCTTTTTTAAGAAAACAGAGCTTTATGTCACAAAATTTTTTAATGACTATTACCTTTTCGTGCGATTTTCTCGTTTTTCTATCGATTTTCATAAAAAGTAAGCTTTAAGTAAATTGTAGAAGAAATCAAGCTTTACAACTTTGTTAAAGGAGATTTAAAACGAATCTTACTAGACAACGATAAAATTCAATATCAAAATAAGTATCCTTACAAAATTTTTGTGACACCCAAAGCTCGATTTTCTCAAAAAGTTTGTTTTAAATGAAAAAGTTTCGAAGCAGTAAACATTTGTTTTAGCCCATAATTTATTATAAGTATTTATCGAAAGTATCGGACCTGATTAATTTGATTTTTTCTTTAATCAACCTCCAACAACGGGGACAAAAGTTCAAAATCATGGCAGCGTGGGAAAAAAGTCTAAAAACGTGGTAAATGCCACGTTTTCGTGGTAATGTAATTTCTTTAAGGTGGGAACGATGTATATTTCCTAGCAACCCTTCCTTAAAAAATTCTACTTCTTTCGAGAATTAGCAATTAACACAAGCTCACGATTTGTACTTTCAGCAGAAATGGCTTACTTAATTGAGTACTCAAAACTATTGTTAAAGTATTTAGAAAAAACCGAGCTTTGAGTATCACACAAATTTTATAAGGATGCTTATTTTAATAATGAAATTTATCGATTTCTAGAAAGATTCATTCAAAATCTCTTTTACCAAAGTTGTAGAGCTTGATTTTTTCTATAATTTTCTTAAATATTACTTTTGATGAAAATCGATAGAAAAATGAGAAAATCGCACGAAAAGGTAATAGTCATTAAAAAATTTTGTGACATAAAGCTCTGTTTTCTTAAAAAAGGTGTTTTAATCAAAGCATGCCAGATGCTTTAATGTCAAAGAAAAATAGGATGCTGACGTAAAAAATTTTATTCCGTAAAATAACAAAGCGAAAATAATTGAAGGGTGATATGAACGTAAACATGCATATATACATACGAAAGAGATTATGTACAAATGAAAAAATGAACGAAAGAACAAAAATTGAGCCAGATCTTGAGAGATCGCGAAATGCATTCAATCATTGCAAGAACAGGTTATTAGGTTCCGTGCTATGGACCATGCGTCTATGACGACACTTACGAGCTGCAATTCTGTTACGCCCTAAAAAATAAGTGTTTAAAAATGCAAATTAAGAAAAAGAGCCGGGAGACCGAGCGCCTTCGGCGCTCAAGGGCTTGGCCTCGCTTTGGTGCCAAAGAATAAACCTGGGACCGAGCACCTTCGGTGCTCTGGGATGCCGTATTACAGTGAAACCTGAAGACCGAGCGCCTTGGTGCTCAAGGACTTCAATTTTTTCGAATTTTTTGACGGATACAGTAAGAAAGATAAGATGGTTTCTTTAAAAATCATCAGAAGTACATTATGTTTTTTGTCTCACTTTCGGCCGAAAAATAAAGGGAGACAAATATGTTTTTTCGGCCTTCGGCACTTTGTGGGGGGATGTTTTTGTTCGATGTGCCCCTTCACTACGCCAACGCTACCCGATTCCAATAACCAATTTTAATTACATACCTCTTCGACGAACTTTCATTATGACTTGTTTTTGGATTTGGCTTAAAGTAGGACCATTCAAAATTTGTCGGACTTGTTTGAGCGACATCGTAACAAACTCGATAGCAGAAAAATATTTATACAACCCATGTTGTTCTATCAGCTCATCATCCTAAAAAACTTTAAAATTTCATCAAAATGATCAGTTTTTACTTTAGATTTTCTTCCTCTTTGACTTTTTGGAATCATATAATTTATGTCATCCAAGTTAATTTCGTGCTCGTCATCAGAGTTTTCATAGGCTTCATCGTGTTCTGATTCGAAATGCTCTGAATCTAAACTTTATCAAATAATAATTTTTTTAAAGATAAAATTTTTACCATAGGATGATGAAGAGATGGAAGAACAAGAAGCCATTTTATCACAAGAACTTGAAGAAATTGTTCGCTGTCTATTATAATTGCCTTGTGAGTTGAAATTATTTGTTGAATCCATATGAGTATGTGATACAGTTTGGAAGTTACTAAAATTAAGCAATTTATTGTAGGAGTATGGTCATGCGCATGAAGAAATGGCAGCGGCAAGAAGCACTCTGAGAGAATTAGAGGGCTCCTAGTCGACCTTTCTTCTTACGCCACTGGAATGGGAGGAGGCAAATTGCCCCTCCCCAACCATCCTAAAGCTGATGGGGGCTGAAATGGAATCTTACTTGCTCAATGAAGCCATATGGCAATTTTCACAAGATTCTTGACTAGAAATTGAATAACTATACGGTGATCCTGGATAGCTTGTATCCCAGGTTGCTTGTGTATATACATTATTGATAGAAGCTTGATAGTGAAAATTTTGGTAATCATTCTCAAAACTTGGAACACCTCGATCAAACTTATCACTTGAGCTAACTTCTTGATTAAATTCTAAAAATCATTATACTGACTGTTGCATTTTTCTAGCTAAAAATTACTTAATATAATGCTTTCTTCAAGATCAGCCAACACTTGAGGGTCGGATAAAAAATTCCTCCATTCATTTTCTCCAAAAAATCGATACATCTTAACATTTACTTACACAAAAGAATTATTCATGAATTAAAAACCAATAAGAAGTGAAACCATCTTAAATTTATATAGCCTTTTTAGATCATCACGTACGTGCAAAACCCAAAATCTTTCTTCTCCAATAAACGTGCATTTTTCGAAATAATTTTTGCGCATAAAAACTTTTTTGTAATAAAAGAACAAGGTCTCAAAAATCTAGATCTTATTTTATATACAATAGTTATTTATGTTATACAGACATAGACAAATGATTGCTCTTTGGGTTCAATTTTTCATTCAAAAGTGAATTTTTTAAACATTTTACTAGGAAGTATTATTCTTGGAACATATGGTTGTTGATCGTTATTTGTGTGGATATGCGTAATAATGATCGTTCTCTGTAGCCATGCTTTAAATCTAAACGGGTCTATGGAGTAAGGGTATATCTAAAGATATTGGCGGGAACTTGTGCAATTTTGGGAACCTTCATCATCGATTGAAGATCATTCGTAGGTTGCAATTTTACATCATCGAACTCACGTAGACACTACGTTTTTTGATCGAAAAATGATGACAAATCGATTAGTATTTTATTCATTTCTGGTTTATTGTTTATGAAATTTATTAAGGGTCATAGAGGTCATTCAAGATTGCTATTATTTTTTGATACAAACGAGTACTATCAGTTTTAAAAAAGAATTCAAATCAGTGGCAATTTATTGAGGAGCAGTGGCGTAGGGATACAAGAGCTTTTGGCAACGCCACTTTTTTTTAACTTTTGACGTTGCCAAGTGCTCGTTACCAAAAAGCTCGTTGCCAAAAGCTTGTTTTGCGTTGCTAAAAGCTCGTTGTCAAAAGCTCTAGTACTGGCGTAGGCAGAAGGGTCGGTTAAGGGAGGGAAGGCACTCACCCAAAAAAGGGTCAATTTTGTCCAAAAAATATAAGGGAGGACTCTTATGTGTGTGGATTTTGTTAAATTTCGGCCTGCTAGGTGGGGGAGAACACTTGCCCCCTGCTCCCCCTTACCTACTCTACTGGGGGATGGGAGGTGGACATAAGCGTATCCATTGGCTTATTTAAAGGATCTATGGACTCACAAAATAGACAAAAGCCGAAAAATGGTACACAACATGTGAAAAACTTTATACTAGTAATAAAATAAAAATATATATTTACAATAATTTTAACTAGATTTAAATTTTCTTGTATAGCTTAATCTTTCGATGGAACAACTCTCAGCCTTTCAAATGCCGCTTTTTCTAAAGCTTCTCGATGTTTTGGATGAGCAATTTGGATAAGTTCATAAGCACGTTGGCGCATATTTTTACCCCATAATTGTGCGATTCCATATTCTGTAACCACATAATGCACATGAGATCGAGAAGTGACTACACCGGCTCCCTAAAATGAAAAAGTTGGCATTTATGGAGTGGGGAAGAGATTACCTCTTTGATAGTAGGAACAATTTTCGTTTCGCCTTGTTTTGAAGTAGATGCTAAGGAAATGATAGGTTTGCCTAAACCATCAGTGCCGATAGCAGCACCTCGGATAAAATCAACTTGGCCTCCAAAGCCTGATAAGAATCTTTTACCAACTGAATCAGAAACGACCTAAAATTTTGGGCGTAAGAGTTTAGGCTATGAGCTAACTTTTTTGAATAGGCAACTTAGCTCAGGTGTAAGATAAACTAAAAATTTTTTACTTACCTGACCAGTCAGATCAACTTCTACAGCTGCATTTATTGCAGTAGCCTTAGGATTTTGCCGTATCACAGTTGGGTCGTTGACCCATTGAACATCACCAAAGAAAATCATTGGGTTGTCATGGCAAAAATCATAAAGTTTCTTAGACCCGTACACAAAACTTGTGACCACTTTTCCGGGGTGGTGGTACTTTTTGGCGTTTGTTATGGCATTGCATTCGATTAATGGAAGAATGCCATCACTGAACATTTCGGTATGAATGCCAAGATCTTTGTGTTGAGTTAGAGCGGATAATGCTGCATCGGGGATTGCGCCAATTCCTAAAAGGGTTGATTCAGAAAGTTGGGAGGGGGGAGGGGAGAAGACTAAAGAATGGCTAGGGTAACTGTTAAGACTATTGCTAGTGCTCAGACTCGGGTAGTGTTTAGGTTTAGGCTAGGATAAAAGTATGGTCAGATAGCCGCACATGATCATATTTGACCAAGGAATTTTATCTTACCCATTTGAAGTGTAGCCCCATCTCCTACTAACTCATTAGCAATAATCTCTCCAATTTTCTTTTCCACTTCACCAATAGCTCCAATTTTTCTCGTATGCAGCGGAAAATTGTCAATCTTCACAATAGCATCAAAATGCGAGGCATGAATTAACCCATCTCCAAAAGTTCTGGGCATATTCTTATTTGTCATGGCCACTATATACCCCGCATTTGCCACGGCAGCACGAGCTGTGTCTACACTAGTGCCAAGAGAGCAGAAACCATTGGCATCTGGTTCAGAGACGTGAACCAGAGCAACGTCAAGCTTGATGACGCCGCGGCGGAATAAAAGAGGAACTTCGTGGAGGAAGCATGAATTGAAGTCGGCTGTGCCTGAAAATTAAAAAATTGGAAATAAAATAAAAAAAGAAAATACCATCGTTTACAGCTTTTCGTAAATTATGACCAGTAAATAATGAATTTGAGCGGATTCGATCTAAATTTTTTTGTTTTGTTATGTATGGCAATGCTCTTTTGGGAAGTGGGGTGAGGGATAAGGGAAGAGCAAGGATATAGGAAAGGGGAACGAGGGATCCTCGGCATAAGCAAGAGGGTGCAGAAGACAGGTGGTGGGCCAAAATTAAACAAATCTCTTTACATAAGATTCCTCCTTATGTTTTTTGGGAAAAATCAGCCTTTTTTGGGAAAGTGTCCTTCCTCCCCCTAGCCAACCGTCTTTCACGCCACTGGAACCCCCTCCATAGAGATTCCCCGATCCCAAAAGAAGCTGTAGAGGATTTCCGACTTCCCTTTTTACCTTTAACATCAGGTTCAGTCCATGGAGTTTCTCCTTCAATATGCAAATGATGTAATTTAATCTTATTTAAATTGTTTTCCTTAACATGATCACAAAGAGCTTTAAGTAATGAAGTAGGGGTAGCAGCAATTCCGTGCACAAAAATATTATCTCCTAAAAATTTTTCACATAAAATGTTTTCTCATTTTAAACAAACCTGATTTTACAAATTTTAACGCATCTTTAAGATCGGTAACTTTTGGTTGTTTTCCAGAGATTGGGTAGGCAAATTCTCCATGTGACCTTCCTGGAGCATATCCCGAGTTTGGGAGAGCAGAGGTAGATAAATTATAAGAACCTGTTTTAATAATATTGGGGAAGCACCGGCGCATTGTGACCAAAAATTTTGTAAAGATCTAAAAGATAAAAAAAGTAAATTATAAAAAAAATAAAATAAATTTTTTCTTGTAACTTTTTTAATGTTTTTTTCACAAATTTTTTTGTAACATTTTTAATGTTTCCTTGGCACAACTTTTTTTGTAACTTTTTAAATGTTTTCTTGTCATAACTTTATATTTTCTTGTAACTTAGGCCTTAGGCTTAGCTTAAGCCTTAAGCCTAGGCAGTTTTTATGGAAGTTACAATAAAACATAAAGTTGTGACAAGAAAACATAAAAAAGTTACAAAAAAAGTTGTGTCAAGGAAACATTAAAAATGTTACAAAAAAAAGTTGTGACAGAAAAACATTAAAATGTTACAAGAAAAAATGGGAGCCTAAAAAATTGAGGAATTGAGAGCAAAGACATAGATGAGGGGAGGGGGTCTGGCATGAGGTGGGGTGGGGGACACTTCTTCAAAAGGGCCGATTTTTCTCAAAAAATAAGGGAACCTTTATGATTAGGGATTTTTTGGACCTTCAGCCCGAATGGGAGGGGGGGGGGGGGAGGCACCGGTCCCCGGTGACTCTCCATCCTCTAGCTACGTCCTTCGTGGGGAGGGATGAATTTCATTTAATTTAAAAATTAAAGTCAAGTCACCACTCAAGTAAAGTTTTCCATTAAATCTACAATGTAAAAACTAACAAATGCTCAATAGTTTTTCAAATGAATCCAAAAAACTTGTTCAAAACATATTTATATGCTGTTGACAAAGTTTTGGCGGGAATGAACTTTCAAATTTTCTTGTTATCCGCACAAAGAATGATTTTTCCTCTTGAAATCTTCTCTTATGGATCAATCGATAGAACGTTCAATAATGTGATCTGCATGTTTTTGATCGTTTTTTAAGTTCTTATTTACGCGGGAGGATAGAAACCTCAAAGAACGATCAATAGTCATCATCAGCTGTAAACATTTTACCGGCATACGTATCTAATTTTAAATTTATTGATTTTTTATGTATAAAAAATTCTGAAAACAATTTAAATGAATTTAAATTAAAAAACTTTAAATTAAATAATTTAAATAAGACAATTTAAATTAACAAATTAAATGAATTTTTGAATTTCTTCATAAATAGCCAAAACAAGGGCTCCACCAATGCCACGATAAATGTTCGACAAATTTCCTTTGAAAATCGCTGTCAAGCCTTCATTTTTGACAATCTGTTTGACACAGTCCCATGAATTCTTGTAAATCGCGACATCTCTTCCAGATTGCATCAT
>JAQGBS010001660.1:0-15043 GCA_034698545.1 Acrobeloides obliquus
AAAAATGAGTAGTTCTGTAAAAAGAAATAGTCGAAAAAGTCCTTTTTCGACCCATCCTGGGCTATTTCAAAGTTGTAGGTTCTCAGATTTTGAGTTTTTCAATTTCTCAAATTTGTAATAGCCATATCTCCATGAAAATTCATGATCGCGAGACAAAATTTTTTTAAACATTATCCTCGTGATTTGTACTTAATTTTTTTCTTTGACATCAACCCATGATTCTTGCGTTAATACTGTCAAAAATCGCATTTTTTGAGCTTGGGGGATCTTTGGACGTATTGTATCGGGTTAAAGATAGTTATTTTTGACCAAGTTGCAGTGAGAATTTTTCTTTACCGCTAAAGCAAAAGTTTCAGATCTCTCGCGAGCAAAAAAATGCTTTTTTCCGCATCGAAAAATTTCCTAGGCCGAGGTATCGTCAAAATACAGATTAGATAACGTTTGGTTTGTTATATGAAAATCTTGTATGTAATCATGGATAGAATGCAGTTCGTGGCTCTTGATTGAATTTTTTCCAAAATGGTGTTACTTGAGAGATCTAATGTAGAGCAGTGTTATAGCATCAAAAAAATTGTGTGACGAATCTCTCTGGAGATGTGCGATTTTTTCAAGATGTGGTTCTTTATGCGTTATTAAAAGGTATGTGTTATTATAGGGTATGCACCTTTGAGGGCGGCTAACTTTTTATAGGAAAATGTATTGCTAATAAATTTGGTATATAAAGATTCTTTGTATTATTTTGACCTCAAACTGTAAGAGGAAGGGTGAAAAATGCAATTTTAAAAATTCATAAAAAACATCGAAAAATTCACCAAAAATTCCAAAATTCATAAAAAATTGAAAAATTTGTAAAAATCGAAAAATTCACAAAAATTGCAAAATTTGTAAAAAATCGAAAAATTCATGAAGTTTATTGAAGCGAAAATTAATTTATTTACGTAAATACGTACCCTTTAACTGAATCAGGATCAAGAAAGCGTTTTCAAGCTTCGGGAATGCACGGAATCGATTCCCCACCTAGAAAAACCTAAAACCCACGCCATTCCTTGAATCAGGGTCAAGAAAGCGTTTTCATGCTTCAGGAATGCGCGGAACCGATTTCTCGCATAAAATTATCCCTAAGAATGTATTTACAAAAATTTTCAAAAAAATTTTTTTGCACGGACTCCGATTGTTATCCTCCCCCTACTTGAAGAAATTTGATAAGTCGGAAGAAAATCCAAATTCAAAGACAAAGTCACTTCCATTTCACTCCAAAATTTTTGTGAAGATTGATGAAGAAGAAAATGAGAAGAAAGATTTTATAGAATAAATTTATTGTGAAATTTAAATTACAAAAACGAAGCAAAGATATTAAACGTTAAGATTAAAGGACCAGCCCACCCGGAAAAAACACTATGAAAAAGTTATATATTCGTTCATGAAAAATGAAGCATTTTTTGTTTTTACAGCATGTTCTGAATCGTTGTAGTTTTTGAGACAATTGTGTTTGAAGTTGCGATTTTGAAATCTGTGTATTACAACGAAAACATGAACGCAGTAATTCGTTGCTGAATTAATAAAAGTTGTGTATTGAAAGTTAAAAAATTTTTTGTCAATTTTAGTAAGTCAATGAAAAACGAACAATTTTTTAAATTTTCGCGTCAACACACAACTGATTCAGGGAAGAATTTTCACTGCGTTCATGTTTTCGTTGTAATACACAGATTTTTCAAAAATCGCCAACTTTAAACACAATTCTCTCAAAAACTACAACAATTCAGAACATGTCGTAAAAAGAAAAATTCTCTATTTTTCATGAACTTTCCAAAAATATAACTTTTTCATGGTGTTTTCTCAGAGTGGATTTGAAAAATTTAGCAATTAGAAATAAAGCAAAAAGTAATCATTTAAAAAATTATTTTTTCGAAATTATTTTCCATAGGGATTTCCATAGCTAGTTCCATAACTTCCATAGGCACTGTTAGAGGCAGCATTTTGAGATCCATAGCTTCCATAGCTATCTAAAATTTATCTTCTTGTACATTTTTACCCCTTCAATTTTTATTTACTATAAGAAGGATTGCCATAACCATATCCTGGATAACCACCATATCCATAACCAGGATATCCTCCATATCCGTAACCAGGGTATCCTCCATATCCATAACCAGGGTATCCTCCATATCCATAACCAGGGTATCCTCCATATCCGTAGCCAGGGTATCCTGGATAGCCCATCATTTGACGTTTGGCTCGAATTAAAGTTCCTTCGCAGACGGCAATTGCGATGAGGCAGGCAATTAGGCAAAAGAGCTGAAGTGAAAAACGTAATTTTTATTTTTCTCCTCTCTCCCTGCCCATAGGTGGATAGATGGGGTGCACTTTTCCGAAAAATTGCAGAGGGGAGTCATTTTTTCAAAATTTTCACTAAAAATGATATTTTTTCACCATAAAAATTCTCAAAAATGGCTATTTTTGTTCAAAAATGCGTTTTTTGTCAAAATGTATTTTTTAAGTCATTTTTTGCCATAAATAATGACATTTTTAAGCCAATTTTTGGCCTCTGGATGAATTTGTGGAGGTAGACCTCTAAGTGTGAAGAGTCCACTAGTAAACCCCGCACATGGAGGCTTGATCCCCTCCCTTACAAATTCGACCAGAGACCAAAAATTGGCTAAAAATGGCAATTTTGAGCATTTTTTGTGGTAAAAAGTGTCATTTTTTGTGAAAATTTTGAAAAAATTACAATCTTCACAATTTTTCGGAAAAGTGAAATCCCTCTATCCACCTATGAGGATGCTGTATATTATGCGGTTTTAGGAGATATGTCGTAAGGGATTTGAAGGGAATGTATTATCGATTTCAAACAATTTTATCACCCCTTGCGCATATGTGATTTTGGCCCCTCACGAAATACAATCCTAGCGTCGCCTATGGAGGGTCTCTGCTCAATTTTTGCTACCAGTCATGCTTCCGAGAACCTAGAATTTCCTACAACTTACCAGAGATTTCATCTTGAAGCAGTTAAATTAAACAAAATCTAAATCTAGATCTAGAAGTAGATTACTCCTATTTGAACCATACAGCAAAACCTTATATACCACTTTTTATTATCAAAACAAAATTCATAAAACATAATATTTTCGATTATTTTCACATTTTTGACCCAAATTTGGGTGTTTGTGTGCAGAATCTTGCAGGCAAATTTATTTTCGTAAGCCATGGAACAAGCTAAAAATCGTTGTTTTTATCCATATCAACCATATTTAGATCCTTGTTGATTTGATTTTCTTGTTGTTTAATTTTTGAATCCGTTTCCCGGAAAATTGTTTAATTATGACGACACCGATCAATTGCTCAACTGATTCAAGGCTGTTCAATCAACAAAATTAAGGTCGAGCAAGAGAATGATATAGAGGGGGTTTACTTTTTTGAAAATTTAAGCGGGTAATTGCCAGTTGGTGACATAAATTTATGTGATAGCACCCAGCACCCATATTTTTTTAAAACTGCATTTAATCGATTGATTCAAAAATTAACAAGAATTTCGTAAAAAATAAAAAATTACGGGGTTACTTTCTAAAATTGAAAATTATGCGAATTTCAAAAATGGCTCCAAACCGGCTAATTTTTTGCACTCGGGGGTTTTCGACTATGGGGAACACGATGGCAATATTATTTTCAACAAAAATTTTTGTAAAAATTAAAAATTAGGGGGTTAGCCCCTAAAAATTCAAATTTTTTTAAAAAACATGAATTTTTGAAAAAAATTTAATTTTTAGGGTGTATCCCTTAAAAAATCAAAAATATTTTTTCTTGTAATATTTTATATTTTTTGTAATATTTTTTTGGATGTAATATCGAGTATTTTTTTGTAATATTTTAAAAAAATTTTAGGCTTAGGCCTTAGGCTTAGAGTAGCTATGCCCTTGTTCTATTTCTTTCAAACAAGTGCTGTTCTTTCACTACTATCGCGTTTAAATAAAACATCAAAAAACAACGAAATTTTTATCAACACATGAAATTTAAAAAATAAAAACTTTTTATAGAATAAGTAAAGCTTGCCATCAACTGATAAAATGAAAATTATTAGCTGGTGACATCATTAGCCTTGATAAAGATTTACGCTCAACTGTTGTGTATTTTATGTCACCAACTGGCATCTGCTCATTTGAGCAAGGGGGTCTGACCCAAAATTGGAGGGGGGTTATTTTTCAAAATTTTCAATACAAAATGACATTTTTTCGTCAAAAATGGCTCAAAAACTGCTATTTTTGCTCAACAGTGACATTTTTAAGTTATTTTTTGCCATTTTTATACTAATTCTTTTGCCAAAAAATGTCATTTTTAATCCATTTTTCGTTCTTCGGCTGAAAAATTGCGAGGGCGGTCAGGCCTCAAAATGCGGGAGTCCACTAGTGAACCCCTATTCACGTTTATCCCCCACACTTGGGAGCCTGATTCCTCCCCCCCCCCTGCAAATTTTATGCTTTATGTCAAAGAAAAATACCTCTTTTTTGGTTAAAAAAGGAAGTTTTTTGACTAAAAAATCATATTTTTTGTCTAAAAATTGCATTTTTAGGTAAAAACTTTTACGACCGCCTCCCCCGAGTTGATGACAAAAAGGATCGTTAATTTTTTTTATAAAAAATTTTAACCAAGTTGATAACCTAAAAAGATAGCCAAGATTTTTACAAGGGGTAAGGGTGCGCACTATACGAAAATCGCATTTCTGGACGCTAGCGCTAGCCGTTCAGAAATACGCTAGCGTCCGGAAATAATGCATTTTCACAATTTTCGATATATTTCCGGACGGATCGCGTCCGAAATTCGCATTTCCAGACCGCTAGCGTCCGGGCACGATTTCCGGGTTGCTAGCGCCCGGAAATACAATAATTTACGAATGGCTAGCGTCCGAAAATCGTCGTAAAATGCATTTCACATCTCTAGCGCGCACCCTAAAGGAAGTAAACTTGAATCTTTTACGAGGGTAGCCCTTTTCTGGATCCCCTTCCCAGGTATATCTCTACATACACGGCATCTGAAATTTGCAAAAAAGTTTCAGCTAGTGCAAAACATTAAAGTCTGTTTTTTTTCACAATTTAACACTAATATCCCGACCCTAGTAGTGAGCGATCCCGTCCGATCTGGCAAGTTAAGCATCGTTGAGACCGTCAGGTTCGAACCCACTAGGGCAAAAATTTTGATTTTCAAAAAATTCTTTTACAAACAATGGTGCAAAATTTTTTTGCTCCATTGTTTGTAAAAGAATTTTTTGAACTTCAAAAGTTTTAGATGTCCGGGGATCGAACATGCGGGACCAACTTATTTAAGAGGATTCGAACCCTCGACCTGCAAAACTTAATGTTGCCTGCCATCTTACAGGGGTCGGAATATTAGTGATTAAATTGTGGGTTGAAACAGACTTTATGGCCAAATAGTTAGGAAAGTAGACAATCGAAAATAAAGCGCCGGGTTCGAATCCCAGTTGCGCTCATTTGTTGTTATCTTTTTCCCTCTTTTTAAATTAAAAAAACGGCATTTTTTTAATTCGTCGAGAATGAATAAAATGGCACCAAAATTATTGAATTTAACAATTGTTTTGGGTTATTGTAACGAAAACATGAATCAGGGTATTTTTAGACTTTCGACAATATACAATATACAAACTTCGAATGAAGTGGCGTATTGCCGTTTAACAGTTATGACTTCTTACGATTTCCCGTTGACTATTACAGATAATGGATGTTTTATGGCAAAACATGCTTTTGATTTTATTTTTGAATCTAGGAGTTACCAAATTTGTAATGCTTTATCATCGTTTTAATAACAGATTTTTTTGAAATTTATAAAAACTATGCGTAGAACAAAACCAAATTTGAAAGACAAGATATAAGATGCTTCGATTATGTAATGGCTAAGATTGTCTACCACTAACCCATATGAGCTGGGTTTGATTTCCGGCAGAATCTAATAGATTTTGCCTATTTCGGATTCTGAAAATTTTTAATCAATAATTTTTTGTTTCAATAAACAAACTTCAGGCAAAATTTTTTGAAGTCGATTTAAGCAATCTTAGATAAACAGCAATACTTTTGGACCAAAATTTTTGGCACATTTAATCGACCATGGTGTCTGTGTTATATCTCCAATAGAGCAAAATTGAGCAAAAATCCATAGTCACAATAATCCATTTTCATTGACTATACTCAAATTGTGTTTTTTCCATTTCCGTTTTTGAAAACGGTCTTTTTGAACAAAATTTTTGGTCTATCACAAACCATAGACTTGGTAGTTTAGCTACAATTTTGTGTGGCAAAATGGCATTTTTTAAGAAAAAAACCAAAGTTACCAGCTCGGTCATGGAGAAACCCCTTAAAACCCTATAATATGGTACTCGTTTTAAAACACTCGGCGTACTGTGGCGATTAGTGACATTTTTTTAAATTTTAACACTTGCCTTCACTTTTTCAGGTGAAGGCAAGGGTCTCAATTTATGTTCAAGATTTGATTTATGTTTCGGAGTCAAGGTAGTAATGTTACTACCTTGTTACTTAAGTGGGAGGGTAGTAATAGTGACGAAATAGTAAAGAGATGTCAAGGTAGTATTTAAAAAAAGGTCATAAAAATGGGATTCAAGTTCGAACTCAAGTTGAGCTTGGTTAGTAATAGAAGCAGGAATAGAACGAAAAGTCCGGTACTTTTGCACTAGCTGGAACTTTTTTGCATGTTTCAGATGCCGTGTATGTAGAGATATACCTGGGAAGGGAATCCAGAAAAGGGCTACCCTTGTGAAAGATTCAAATTTACTCCATTTAGTGTGCGAGTAGTCGTGAAATGCATTTCATGACGATTTCCGGACGCTAGCAGCCCGGAAATCGTGTCCGGACGCTAGCCGTCTGGAAATGCAAATTTCGGACGCGAGTCGTCTGGAAATAGTTCGGAAATTGTGAAAATGCACTATTTCATACGCTAGCGCATTTCCGAAGGGCTAGCGCTAGCTTCCGGAAATGTGATTTTTGTATAGCGCGCACTCTTACCCCTGGCTATCTTTTTAGGTTGTCAACTTAATTAAAATTTTTTAATAAAAAAAATTTGCGACAATTTTTGCCATCAACTCGGGGGAGGAAGTCGTAAAAGTTTTTACCTAAAAATGCAATTTTTGGTCATTTTTTGGGAAAAAAATGCGATTTTTTAGTTAAAAAACTTCCTTTTTTAACCAAAAAAGAGGTATTTTTCTTTGGCATAAAGCATCAAATTTGTGGGGGGGGGGGGGGATCAAACTCATAAGTGTGGAGGACATACGTGAATAAGAGTCCACTAGTGGACCCCCGCATTTTAAGACTTGACCATCACCGCAATTATTCGAGCAAAGAACAAAGAATGGGTTAAAAATGGCATTTTTGGCAAAAGAATTAGCATAAAAAATGGCAAAAAAATAGCTTAAAAATGTCACTTTTGAGCAAAAATAGCAATTTTTTGAGCCATTGTGTTCCCCATAGTCGAAAACCCCCGAGTGCAAAAAATTAGCCGGTTTGGAGCTATTTTTGAAATTTGCATATTTTTCATTTTTAGGAAGTAACCCCCTAATTTTAAATGCAGTTTTAAACAAATATGGGTGCTGGGTGCTATCACATAAATTTATGTCACCAACTGGCAATTTTCTCAATTGCCAGTTGGTGACATAAATCTATGCCACCAACTGGCAGAGATTTTATGTCACCAACTGGCAATTACCCGCTTAAATTTTCGAAAAAGTAAACCCCCTCTATATCATTCTCTTGCTCGACCTTAATTTTGTTGATTGAGCAGCCTTGAATCAGTTGAGCAATTGATCGGTGTCGTCATAATTAAACAATTTTCCAGAAAACGGATTCAAAAATTAAACAACAAGAAAAGCATATCAACAAGGAAATAAATATGGTTTTAGTGATTAAAAACAACGATTTTTATCGTGCTACATGGCTACAAAAATACATTTGCTTACAAGATTGTGCATACAAACACTCAAATTTGGGTCGAAAACGTGAAAATAATAGAAAATATTATGTTTTACAAATTTTGTTTTGTTAACAAAAAGTGGTATATAAGGTTTTGCTGGATATGGTTTAAATAGAAATAATCTACTTCTAGGTCTAGATTTAGCTTTTGCTTATTTAACTGCTTTAAGATGAAATCTCTGGTAAGTTGTAGGAAATTCTAGGTTGAGCGGTAGCAAAAATTGAGCAGAGACCCTCCATAGGCGACGCTAGGGTTCTATTTCGTGAGGGGCCAAAATCACATATGCGCAAGGGGTGATAAAATTGTTTGAAATCGATACGACATTCTCCTCAAACCCCTTACGACATACGACATTCCTCCTCAAAACCCGCATGACATACAGCATCCTCATAGGTGGATAGAGGGAGTTCACTTTTCCGAAAAATTGTGGAGATTGTAATTTTTTGAAAATTTTCACAAAAAATGACACTTTTTACCACAAAAAATGCTCAAAATTGCCATTTTTAGCCAATTTTTGATTTCTGGCCGAATTTGTGGAGGAGGGGATCAAGCCTCCAGGTGCGGGGTTTACTAGTGGACTCTTCACACTATGAGGTCTATCCGCACAAATTCGGCCAGAGGCCAAAAATTGGCTTAAAAATGTCATTATTTATGGCAAAAAATGACTTAAAAAATACCATATTGACAAAAAAACTTGTTCATTTTTCATCGACTTACAAAATTTGACAAAAAACTTTTTAACTTTCAATACACAACTTTTATTAATTCAGGAACAAATTTTCACTGCATTCATGTTTTCGTTGTAATACACAGCTTTCAAAAATCACCAACTTCAAACGCAATTATCTCAAAAACTACAACGATTCAGAACATGCTGTAAAACAAAAAAATTCTTCATTTTTCATGAACGAATATATAACTTTTCATAGTGTTTTTTCCGGGTGGGCTGGTCCTTTAATCTTAACGTTTAATATCTTTGCTTCGTTTTTGTAATTTAAATTTCACAATAAATTTATTCTATAAAATCTTTCTTCTCATTTTCTTCTTCATCAATCTTCACAAAAATCTTGGGGTGAAATCGAAGTAACTTTGAATAAATTTATTGTGAAATTTAAATTACAAATAAAAGCAAAAAGTAATCATTTAAACAATTATTTTCCATATAAATAGGGATAGCCATAGCTATTTCCATAATTTCCATAGGCACTGCTTTCGGCAGCATTTTGAGCTCCATAGCTTCCATAGCTATCTAAAATTTATCTTATTGTACAAATTACTTCTTCTATTTTTATTTACTATAATAAGGATAGCCATAACCACCTAGGCCATAGCCACCAAATGGGTATCCTCCAAAGCCTCCCCCATATGGATATCCTCCAAGACCGTAGCCGAGACCACCATATGGGAAGCCAAAGCCTCCTAGTCCGTAACCCAAACCACCACCAAATCCTGGATAGCCAATCATTTGACGCTTGGCTCGAGTTAAAGTTTCTTCGCAGATGGCAATTGCGATGAGGCAGGTAATTAGGCAGAAGAGCTGAAGTAAAAAATGTAATTTTTGTTTTTAACAATAAGAGGTACCCTAAATGGTACCCTTCGAAGGTTTTTCAAAATATTTTTGAAGCAAGGAGTGGAACAGCTTCAAAGTTTATTTTTTCATAAATGATGGGAATGCGTAGGCGGAAGGATCGGCTAGGAGAGAGCACTTCCCCAAAAAAGCCGATTTTCCCAAAAACATAAAGGGAACCCTTATGTGTAGAAATTTTTTAAAATTTTGGCTCACTAGGGGGCACTGCACCACTTCCCCTGTCTATAGGTGGATAGAGGGGGTCCACTTTTCAAAAATTTGGGTAGGGGGGTCGGATCAAAAATTGCGGAGGTGACATTTTTAAAAATTTCACTAAAACATGCTCGAAAATTCCCTACTCCCGTAATTTTTTGTCTTACCCCCCACAAATTTTCGGAAAGTATCCACCTATGAGGATGTTGTATATCATACGGGTTTTGAGAAGGGGTTTGAAGGAGATGTTGTATCGAGTTCAAACAATTTTATGGTCCCTTGCGCTATGTAATTTTGGGCCCTCACGAATGATATCCTAGTGTCGTCTATAGGGTCTCTGCCCATTTATGCCACCGATCATGCTTCCGAGTACCTAGAATTTCTTACAACTTACCAGAGATTTCATCTTGAAGCAGTCGAATTAAGCTAAAGCTAAATCTAGGCTTAGAAGTAGATTACTCCTACTTGAACCATATCCAGCAAAATCTTATATGCCACTTTTTTATTGACAAAATGCATAACATAATATTTACTATTATTTTACGTTTGTAACCCAAATTTGGGTGTTTGTGTGCACAATCTTGTAAGCAATTTTATTTTTATAAGCCATATAACAAGCTAAAAATCGTTGTTTTTATTTATAAAAACCATATTTAGAAACCTTGTTGATCTGATTTTCTTGTTGTTTAATTTTTGAATCCATTTTCTGAAAAATTGTTTAATTATGACGACACCGATCAACCGCCCAACTGACTCAAGGCTGCACAATCAACGAAAATTAGGTCGAGCAAGAGAATGATAATCCGATAGTTGTTAATCATTCTTCATCTTCCGGGAGTGAAAGTGAAACTAACAAAAAGACATGCAAAATAGATTGATAGATTTGCGGCAGGTTTGATAATCGAATTGTCGATCTCCTTATCGATATGCTAAATATTTATCCTAGAAGTTTGCACAAAATTTTGTTAATAATTTTATGTATTACTATTAAATGGGTATTTTCTTATGATGATAATGGAAACTGTATGTTTTTTGAATAATAAAAAATTGCATAGAGTCTAACGACAACACTGAGGTTAAAGACAGAGCCCGAAATAAGCCGATACTCCTTGAGTCAGGAACCTCGGGGCTATGGGGCCTGGGCTCTCTGGCCTGGTCTCATCTCACATGGTGACTCATCTGGCTCATATACATTGTTGGCCAGCGTTTGCTTGAGGCTCCCTATATCATACCTGGGCAGGGGGGGAGGGTCCAATTTTTCACAAATTAACGAAGGGTATAGGTAGGTTTGCCAGATTGTAACATCAGCAAGGCATGTAACGTCAGATAGAACGTCACCAAAAAATTTGCAACGTATTGTAATGTCACCAAAAACGTTTGTAAAAAAAGCATCTAGTAACGCTAGGTATAGGGGCAACTTCGAAAATTTTACGACCCCCCAAGGACGTAGCTGGAGATGCGGTATATGGGAGGAGCATCACCAGGTATGGAGAAGTGGCATAGGCAAAGGAACAGGAGTCCTCGAGTGTGCCAAAATTTAAAAAAATCCCTACACATAAGAGTCCCTCCTTATGTTTTTTGGGAAAAATCAGCCTTTTTTGGGAAAGTGGCACCCTAGTTCTGCCTAAGCAACTGTATGTGGGCATAGGTGAATAGGGGGTCCATTAGTGGACCGATTCCCCTAAGTGGATAGAGGGAAACTTCTTCGGAAATTAGTGGAAGGGGTCTGACCCAAAATTGCGGGGGGGGGGTAATTTTTTCAAAATTTACAATAAAAAAATGACATTTTTTCACTAAAAATGGCTCAAAAATGACATTTATAGTCATTTTTTATCAAAATATGACATTTTTAAGCTTTTTTGCCATTTTTGTGCAAATTTTTTGCATTTTAGCCAAAAAATTGAGGGAGGAGGGTCAGGCCTCAATGTCCGGCGAGTCCACAGTGGACCCCTATTCAAGTATGCCCTCGCACTTGGGAGCCTGACCCTCCCCGCAAATTTTCGAGCAAAGGCCGAAAAACATATTTTTGAACAAAAATAGCAATTTTCAAAATGACACCAAAATTATTGAATTTAACAATTGTTTTGGGTTATTGTAACGAAAACATGAATCAGGGTATTTTTTAGACTTTCGACAATATACATGCATTATACAAACTTCGAACGAAGTTACCGATTGCCGCTTAACATTTATGACTTCCGACGATTTCCCGTTGACTATTACAGATAATGGATGTTTTATGGTGAGTCATGCTTTTGACCTTATTTTCGAATCTAGAATCTTTTCGAATCTAGCAGTTACCAAATTTGTAATGTTTTATCATCGTTTAATAAACAGATTTTGTTTGAAACTCATAAAAACTATGCGTAGAACAAAACCAAATTTGAAAGACAGTAAATCAGATGCTTCGATGGTATAATGGCTAAGGCGGCTGTCCACTTCACCAAAGGAGCTAATTTCGATTGTCGGCGATGTCTAAAAGATTTTGCGGCTCTAGTGCACTTTAGGCGACCAATGAGTTTTTAGGTGACCAATGAACTTTTAGGTGACCAATCAAAAAATAGATGACCAATCAATAATGCAAAAGAAACAATCGAGTAATGATCGTTTATCTACATGATATCTCTAAAGCGTAAACAGGTGCCAGGTACTACAAGAAATGTACTAGCAGCTTTATAGGCTTAGGCCTAAGTCTAGGCTTAGGCCTAAGCCTAGACTTTGGCCTAAGCCTATAGAAACCGTTATTTGACTGCAATATGAAAAAAATTATTTGGATATCTAATATTTGATTGATCACCTAAATTTTTGATTGGTCACCTATTTTTTGATTGGTCACCTAAATTTTTGATTGGTCACCTAAAAACTCATTGGTCGCCTAAAGTGCACTAGAGCCGATTTTGCCTATTTTGGACTTGAAAATTTTTAATCAGCAAATTTTCGTTTCAATAAACAAGCTTATTGAAGCAGACAAAAATTTTTTAAGCCGATTTCAATTCAAAAAAGTTAAAAGGATTTCGAATATCACAACGAAAACCCTGATTTGTTTTTATTACTAGGCGCCCTCCGTGGCTCGTAATTTACAAAAAACTGACTTTTTGGGATTTTACCCTCGTAGGGGTACCTTCCAGTCATAGGTCAGCAAGATGGGGGGAGGAATCTCCCAAAAGTGTGTTTTTTCCGTTTCTCTTTTTTTGAAAACGTTCAAAAAGACCAAAAATTTCGGTCTTTTTGATTGAAATCTTTGGTCCATTACAAATCGAAAACTTGGTGTTTTAGCTACAATTTTGTATGGTAAAATGGCATTTTTTAGGAAAAAGACCCAAATTACCATCAATTACGGAATTTTTGCCCTCTACAATGCCATAACGCCGACTTTGCTTATGTTATTGCCATTCGTCCTGCTCAAAACCATTCTTGTATAGAAAAAGAAACGTATAATGTTGCGAGAAGAAGACATGACTGGTTTCTCTGGCGCTCCAATGATTGTTTAACAGAAGAAGTTCAATTTGATATTGGATGTGTGACATCAAGTTATATTACTACAAAGGGCCCAATCAATTATCAATCTTCGCTGGAATCTTCAAATTCCCAATCTTCGTTGGAATCTAATATGCCAAATTATGAACATGCTGGTAAAAATTCAAATCAAGATCTTCTTATTCCACCATTAGTTGCGATTAAAGAAAATTCCAATGAAGTGAATGATGATTACATAAGTGCAGAAAATTCAAATGAAGTTGTTGACGATTTTAATTTAAATCAGCCATCATTATGGCCTAGGTTGTTTTTTAGATAATGAATTTGGTGTTAGTCGACAATATGAGTCCTATAGGTTTTTATGAGTCCAATGGGTTTTTTTATGAATTCAATGGATTTTTGCGCGCCTCGCTGCCGCTTAGCCTAACTAAAAACGCATCCCTATTTCCGATTTCGATTGTGGTAAATACCTACTGTTGGATTAGGCCGAACCTACCGGGCTGCAACTTACTATGTTTCTTAAACTAGACTTAGCTAAGCTTAGACTCACTGGTCGATGGGTTTAGGCTTCATTTTCGCAGTCTTAGGCCAATTTGGCTGTTGAAAAAATGGTGAAAATTTGATTTTTTCATTTTCAGCTTGGGGGATATTGCATAAGTACCGAAAAATCAATAGTTTTAGGGCCTTCTGGTGATACTAAAAAAATTCGACTAGAACAATCAGAAATGGGAAAACTTTTACTCTACTCGGCCCAGATGGGCAAGAAAATAACATTCTCATTTTCCATTCTTTTTAACTACTTTTTTAAATAAATTTTTCATTGAACTCATAAAAACCCATTGGACTCATAAAAACCTATGGAACTCATATTGTCGACCAGAGCCATGAATTTTTAATCATAATAAATGTAGATACAATCAGGTCTATATGGCACGTTGGGGGACCAAGTAATGTGTCGAAATCGTGATTTCAAATTTCGACTCCAAATTTCAACTTCGTCAAAATTCATGAAAAATTTTGCATATCCATTGCATATTTATGCAGGAAACACGATGACTCTATTATTTTTCCATGAAAACTTTTGGAAAATCGAAAAATCTCAAAAATAGCGCTATCGTGTTCCCCGCATAAAAATATGGATATGCAAAAATTTTCATGGATTTTGACAACAAAATAAATAAATGACTTTTTGGCGCTGGATTAAACCCGCGCCCTTTGAGTAAAGGCCGAACGCGTTAGCTACTCGGCCATGGGAAAACCCAAATATATTATTTTTTTAACAATTCATATTTGCGAGCACATATATATTTAAGGGATATTTAAATTTAAAACTTTATTAAACATTTGCATAAAATTTATAAAAAAAACAATAGATTTTTTAAAATTAGCGACCCATTGGCACACCACCCATTCCTGGCATTCCACCAAATCCAGCCATACCACCCATGCCTGGAATACCACCCATTCCGGACATTCCACCATATCCAGCCATACCATTCATGCCTAGAATACCACCCATTCCGGGCATTCCACCAAATCCAGCCATGCTACCCATGCCTGGCATTCCTCCCATTCCACCAAATCCTCCGATACCTGGCATGCCGTATAAACCGTTCATTCCACCTGGCAAATACGGATATGAATATGGATAGTACATTGAACTAGGGCTTCCTCCCAACGAGTACATTGATCCTGGGAATCCACCCATACTTGAACCTGGATATCCTGATCCTGGGAATCCACCCATGGCTCCAGAGCCAAAGCCAGCAGCTCCGAGTCCAGCTCCTGGAAAACCAATCATGC
>JAQGBS010001661.1:0-15040 GCA_034698545.1 Acrobeloides obliquus
CAATTTGAACATTGTTTTGGGTTATTGAAACGAAAATTCTGATTCATATTTTCGTTTCAATAACCCAAAACAATTTTCAAATTGTATATCATTTTCATATAGTTGTAAATTACTGGACTGATCCTTTAAGTCGAAATTGAAAAATTTCTCCGGAATTTTGTTCTCCATAGCCAAAAACCTTCGCGTACAAAAAAATTAGCTAATTTGGAGTCATTTTTGAAAATTCGATATTTTGACCCTCTAGTAGAGGTACCGCTGGAAAAATCAAAAATGATTTTTCCCAGCCAAACCAATATTTTTCGGCCACATAACTATCTACCAGGTATCCATTTTATCAAATTTTAATATCAATAAACCATCTCCATTTTTCTAGCAAAGCAAAAATTCCGTATCCGCTTTACTAAAGGATTTTATAATCATGAATTTTTTAATAGGATCTTATGGAAAAAATGGCAAACTAAACATCGATCTTTGTTCTTCAATGCCCAGTGGAACTTTTACCAGGCATCCTGCTGAATGGAGCTCAGTGCCTGATGAATTGTATCAAAGATTAAAAAGTGGAAACTTCACGAAATGTGCGATGAGAAGAAAAAACATCCACTCATTTCCCTCATACAAAATTAGACTGGATTGAAACCTCGTCCGTCTGAGTCAAAAGTGAGAGATTTACCACTTCGCTATTGTGCCTCAACTTTTTTTCACTGAAATTGAAATGGACCAGTGTTGTCCCCTGTACACATGAGTACGCATGTGTTTATGTACACATTGTGTACACAACACACGTGTACACAAACACATGTGTACGCAGTGTGTACACATGAGTATTCGTGAGTTGAACACATTGACTCAAAATTTTTTTTGTCGTAAATAATAAATGTGTACAGAACACGTGTTGTGTACACACGAGCGAAATCGTCGTAGGAATTGAATTTAAATTTATTTCCTTTATAGATTTGTTATTCATGACAAAAGAAAATTTTGGGTCAATGTGTTCAACCACGAGTGCTCATGTGTACACACGTGTACACATTTGTACATACTGTGTTGTGTTGTTTACACATGAGTATTCATGAGTTGAACACATTGACCCAAAATTTTATTTTGTTGTGAATAACAAATCTATAAAGGAAATAAATTCAAATTCAATTCCTACGACAATTTCGCTCGTGTGTACACAACACATGTGTACACGGAACAACATTGAAATGGACTATAATTTAAAAAAATAAAACTTTATTAAATATATTATATTTACAAATAATTTATAGGCTCAAACATAGACTTTCTTCTTTGAATGATTCTCTCCCGAATGTTTAGCGCAGCATTTCGGCTAATCACTCCCGTAAACATCGACAAAACATAGGCATAAATTACAGGATTGCATTTACAATAAATTATAATCCTTGAGGCACTTGATAGCATGTATAGAGCGCTAATCAAATCGGCAAAAATTGTGTAAAAAGTAGATGCTAATGTCTCATCCGCATAGTTCCTAAAATTTACGTTATATCGATTTTCCTAAAAAATTGAGCTTACTTCAAAATCTGAGATTCCGTTCTTTCTAGAACTGTCAAAAACATATGTAAGCTGTTGCAAACAAGATAACTTGTGACAATAGCTAGTGTGGTAACAACTGCATTTCTGACGGATTTTGACATCTTGTTTCTTTGTATGGTAGCGAATTTTTGAGTTGCTTTTACCATGAGAATAAGTGAGTCAGAATTTGAATAATCCAATTTCTAAAAAATACAGGGTGATCAGCGAATATCTTTCACATTTATTCTTAGCATAACTTTTGCAACTTTTTTTGCAAAAGATTCTTTAACTTTTAACCGCACGGAGATAGAGCATTTGTTTTCATAACATATCGCCTCAAAAAATACTTTCAAAAAGTGGTCCGCTGCACACACATGTACAATGGGTCTTTTAGGATCTTCGAACAAAGATCCGGGTCGTACATAGTGCAAGAGGTTGAGAGAGGGTCGTGCATAGCTCAAAGGGTTGAGAGGAGAGGGTCATGCATAATGCGCGGCCATGAATGACACATTTCGCGAAGCGCGACTTTTTTTTTAGTCGTGCAATGACGGGGTCGTGCTGCAACAAACTTTCCGTTTAATACTCATTTTTATAACATTAGAAAGAAAAGTTTAAAAACCGGAGAAAATGTCAAAAACTCCGGTTCCGGAAACGATGTGGCAACCCTAGTCGTGCAATCGGATCGGATTTTCGAAGACCCACTTGTACACGTGTGCCTCTGCATATCGCATCTGATTTGGTTGTCCCCCTCTCCTTGTGCATATATGATTTCTGAGCTTACTTTAGATTGTCGTTGAATCAATGACAATTTGTATACAATAATGCTATTAAAGAAGACCAACGAAGCAAAAGGCACAAAAATGTGTATTATCGTCATATGGAAATCATACGTGATGTATACTTGGCTTTCCTAAACCACGTTTAATAGTTTAGCTGGGACATTGAGCTAGGCCAAAAAGGGTGGTTTTTGCTTCAAAATTTATGTAAGAAATCGATAAAATACAAAAATGAAACTCCTAAATGAAAAAAATCGATTGCGCACATTCCCGAAGCGTGAAAAGGCTTCTTTGACTCTGAGTCAGGGAAAAAAGATGTGTGTATTGAAGCGAAAATTGAAAATTTTAAAATTTCTCTCTCAAAATCATATTTCTGGGGGTAATTTTATGCAAGAAATCGATTGCGCACATTCCCGAACCTTGAAAACACTTCCTTGACTCTGATTCAAGAAAATTAGTACATGTTGGATTTTTGCTTCAATACACACTCTTGTTTCCCTGAACCAGGGTCAAGAAAGCATTTTCAAGATTCGGGAATGCGCGCAATCGATTCCTCGCATAAAATTACCCTCAGAAATAAGATTTTGAGAGAGAAATTTCAAAATTTTTCGATTTTCGCTTCAATACACACATCTTTTTTTCCTGATTGAGTTGCTGAAATGAAATATTTTTATGTTTATTGACACGAAAGTGGCAAAAGTTAAAAATTATAGTGCCATTTTTTGTAATAAATTTTGACGCAAAAATCACCCTTTTTTGTTCCAGCTCTTGAAATAACAAGAAAAAAATGGTTAAAAGTGTGAAGTGAGTAACACGCTCAAATATAGCGGGGGAGATCAGAAAAGGCAAATAATTACTTTAGCCCAATCACGGAGACCAACTGCTAATGTCCTGAAGAAATCCAAGCATCCTGGATATTCGTCTACCGTTAAAGCAGCTGCAAATGGTGTTCTTAACGCTGTACATACTAACAAGCATAAAATTACACCCAAAGAACGTCCTTTAGCAGTAAAAAGGCAGAAAGTTTTGCTAAAATTTGCATTTAAAATTTTTTAACATTTTTATCTTTTTTTCATAAAAATTAGGAGCAAGTTCCCCTGGTTCCCGCCACTTAACGTTGACTAAACTCGGCAAAAAATTTTTTATTTTCTTCCGGAGATTACCCATTTAGGGATAATTTGATGCAAAAAGTTGATTGCACGTACTCCCGCAACCTGAAAACCGCAGAAAAATTATGAAAATTCTCAAAAACGACCACGCAGGGATGCATATGGATGAAATTTTATTTTCTCGAAAATGAATAAATATCCCCCCATGCATCCCTGCGTGGTCGTTTTTGGCGAATTTTCACCATTTTTCTGCGGTTTTCAGGTTGCGGGAGTGCACGCAATCAACTTTTCGCATAAAATTACCCCTAAATAGGTATTTTCCGAAAGAAAATAAAAAATTTTTTCCGAGTTTAGTCAACGTTAAGTGGCGGGAAACAAGGGAACTTACTTCAAAAATTAAATTTTACAATGAAAATTTTTTATGCTCCCCATCACTGATCTGACCCTTCATCTGGGCCATTTATTCATATTTTTGTTTCTCCTTTTATGTCCCTATTTGGGAAGTTTGTAGTACGTCAAGTTGAATATGTAGGCGAAAAAAAGTTTTAGATGTCAACCCGCATGCTTTTCTTTTTTTACTCTCGATTCTTAAAATAAAAAGCATGAAAGTTGTAAAAACATGTTTGCTTTATTGGCCATACGTTTTTCGTCAGCGCACACACATTGTTTATGCTTAGTGAACCGGCAAATTTTTTGCAATATATTTTTTAAATTAATGTAACATCAAGAATTTTTTATGTATTATGTAACATCATTTATCCAAAGTTTAACATTCGAAAGGCCATTTCTGGATTTTGCTGCTTTTATAGGGTGGCGCAAACAAATTTCCACTTTGGTGCGCAATTATTAGCACGCATATGTGAAGGTGCAAGACGACCCTACATCTCGCCCAAAATCAGCTCGACCAAACGAAAACTCGCACAAACCACGATTCGGTCAAAATACTACTCGCCCAAACTACAACTCGTCCAAAACACAACTCACCTAAAATACTACTCTACCAAATTAGAAAGTGAGTTTAGATGAATGAACTTGTTTTATTTCTGCGCATTTAAATTATACAAGATAGGTCAGGAAATTTCCTGTAGTATTGGATTGATGCATAATTAAGTTCGTTATTTAAAAATTACTTTGAACTTGTCAAACTTTGCATTTTTATTCAAAAGTTTTTTATAATTTTATCCCTCATGTTTAGTACTGTCATAATGCGCGTCGATAATCATATTCATGTACGTCATATTATGTTCTACCACTTCGAGAAAGGATGGAAAGCAATAGAGTCCGCGTGCGATATAAATGAGCTGTTTGGTGAAGGAATAATCGGTGAAAGAATGGTCCAAAAATGGTTTAAGCGTTTCAAGGATGGTAATACATCACTTAAAGATGAAGAAGGAAGAGGACGCCGCCCAGATTTTGATGACCAAGCACTCTTGGACGTCGTGGAAGAAGATGAAAGCCTCACAACATGAATTTTGGAATGTTTGATGTCGATCAATCCACTATTGTTAGGCGTCTCAAGAAGCTCGGAAAGGTGTGGAAACTGGCTGGGTGGGTGCCTCACGAGCTCTCAGAAGACAACAAGGCTGTAAGAGTCGCAGTTTTTATCGAGTTGAGCTTTAGAAACGAACAAATCCCTTTCTTGAAGTTCTTGGTCACCAGTGATGAATCTTGGTTGTTGTTCAAAAATCTCAAAAGGAAGAAGGTGTGTTACCAGAAAAATGGGAAGCTGTTATTGAAGTAGATGGAGAATACGCTCCAGAATAATCATTTAAACTGGTTTTTGTTGTATTTTATTGTTGTTTTGTTAAATAAAAGTTGATTATAAAAAAACAAACTTAATTATGCATCAACCCAATATTTTAGCCGAATCGTGGTTTGGGCGAGTTGTATTTTGGCCAAATTGTAGTTTTGGCCGAGTTGTGTTTTGGAAGAGTTGTATTTTGGCCGAGCTGTAGTTTGGGAGTTGTCGTTTGGTGATTTTGGACGAGAGGTCGCCAAATGCAAATGTCAGGTGCGTATATGTGAGAGCGCAAAAGTCCCCCACCCCGCGCAATCGGCTCCTTGGTCGGATTACTCCTAATAGGGTCATTTTTGGAAACAATTATTGGGCTCGAAATTCATGAAATGGTAAAATGGCATTTTTTACCCACCATGTAAACTGGAATTTTTTGCACCACCCTGTACTACTACAAATTAAAAACTTACAAGTTGTCCGAAATCCAAGCATATCTTTCCATAGTTACAAAAATTAGCATATAGGGTATGGCTAATTGAGTAATTTTTGCAAGGACAAAAACAGGCACTATATAATAATGGTATATAACAAATAGGGTCTAAAATTATTTAAATTCTTTTCATTTTTTGCATAAAAAACTCTTTTTGCCCTCTCCCCAGTGTTACTCAAATTAAGGATGTGGTGCGCTCAAAGATGGTTTTTAATGGGGTGTGCGTAGTGATGCGGCCATCGAAACTTGGTAGATTTTTTCAACATGAAATATTTTTTATAAAAAGTGATCAAGGAAAAGGTTGTGGAGCACATATTTTTGGACAGCTTTTGTGTTAAACTTTTTTTTGCAAAAGTGCCTAGTAAATTTTTTATAATACCAATTTCGAAAAATTACGTTTTTTTAATGAAAAAGCGTAATTTTTCGAAATTGGTATTATAAAAAATTTTCTAGGCATTTTACAAAAAAAGTTTAACACAAAAGTTGTACAAAAATATGTGCCCCACAACCTTTTTCTTGATTACTTTTTATGAAAAAATATTTTTAAAATTTTATGTTGAAAAAATCGACAATATCAAGTTTTGATGGATGTGCACAAAGATTGCCAATCTTCGGAGAGAGTATTATCCATGTATGGCTTCTCATAAGGCCAAAAAATTTCACTTTTTTAGCCGAAGGGGACAAAAAAAGGGTGGTACCACCTTTTTACCCCTGGCCGAAATGAACAACAATTTTGGAGTTTTACAACCTACTTCAATTTTCAAATAAATCATAATCACGTCAACCCCGAACATCAACACATAGAACATACAAATAAGCGAATCTAATATAGCCAAAAATGTTGGATACAAAGTTGGCGGTGCGTTAGAATACTTTTTAGTGATAAAAATAAAAGAGAGTAGCAAATTTGACGCTACTCCAATACACGCAATAACACTTAAGATTGAAACTGATACAAATCTGGCAGAATCACATTCTTCAGTGGAGCCACATTGCGGTAAAGAGTTGTTAAAAGGAGTTGGCACAACCATTTGGATTTCCATTTTTGGTTGAAATTCATCATTTTTGTAAGACATATTTGTAAGGGTCATATTATGTGGAGCTCTATAAAATAAGTACTGGGTGGCTAAAAAACTTTTTTGCGAAATAAATTTTTCCAAGATGACACTATGAAGGTTTTTCTATACGAGAAATCGTGTGCGCGTAGTTAAAAAACTTGAAAACGCTTTGCTAGCCATGAAAAAGCAAAAAAAACTGTAGAAAATTTGAAAAATTCTGGTTTTTTTACGTATCTAGGCTTAGGCTTAAGCCTAGATAAGCATAACTCCAAACTTAGGCCTAAGATTACGCCTAAGATTAAGCCTAAGCTTAAGCTTAGGCCTAAAACTTTAGAGGTTATTTTTCCATAAAATTACTTCAAAAAAGTATAAGTTTTTGGAATTCTGTTGATTGCGTCTTCCCAGAGGGAAGAGCGCAAAGTTTTTATTGACAAAAAATTGCTCAAAAATTTACAAAAATGCGATTTTTTAGCCACCCTGTATAAAATATTGGTAGAGTTAGATAAAATTTGGTCAAAATAAATAACACGTGGAAACAATCTAAGAGCTACTCCACAATAGGAGGCCATCCACGTAAAAAAATTTTCAAAAATTTTGTTTCTGAAAATGACCTCTCTAGGGGTAAAATATGCGGGAGATCCGAATTTGACATTTTCAAAGCGAAAAAACACTTCCCTGATCCAGAGCAGGCTTGTGTATTTAAGCTAAAAGTTGCAAAAATGCGATTTTTACGACCTTTCATTTCAATACACAGGTCTTTACTGAATCAGAGAAGCATTTTTTCGCTTCAAAAATGTCAAATTCGGTTCCCCGCATGTTTTTACTCCTAGAGGGGTCATTTCCAGAAAAAATTAAAAAAATTTTTTTTACATGGTGCCCCCCCCCCATTGTGTAGTAGCTCCACAATCTACATTTTATTTTTGTTTAATATGTTATTGAACACGCCAAATAAACATAAAAGATAAATAGCCTCAAAAATTTATGTATAAAGCCATAAATGAATAACCCTCTGGCATCAAACCAACTTTTTTAATCATATATAAGTGCAAGCGCAATTTTGCCTAGGAATTTTGAAGCGTGTAACAATTGAAAAAAAACTATTATATTGAATAAAAAATTGGACATCAATTAAACTCTATACAATTCCTAAAATTGATGGTGATTCCAATTAAGATAAAAAGTGACTCATCAATTATTGACTAGCTCTTTTCTCTAAAGAGTTAGCTCATATAAAACATCAATATAATGAAAATTAGAGGTAGAAAACCCATAGAAAATGAATCGGTTTCGGTTTTTCTCGAACGGTTTTGGTTTCGACTTTTTTCCGTTTTTCCAAAGTGAATGTTTCAGTATTTCTCGAACGACTTTTTCGGTTTTTCAAAACATGCGGTTTCATTTAAATAAATACTGGAGGACGAGCGCCTTCGGCGCACCTTGAATCTCCAAGCGGCAAGGCGCTTTCGAGCGGTCTCTTTTTTTATGAGTTTTAAACTTTTTACGTTAACGTAATAAAACTTTGTCTTGAAAAAATTGGGTACCATAGAATTGCATAAACGCCACCTTTTTTAGCTCAATGCCACCTTTTTTTGTACCATTTTTTAACTAATGCCACCTTTTTTGCCACCAACATCCTCAAATATTTTTGATTATTCCTGGTATAAATGAACAAAACAAGTTTAGAAAAACAAATTATTACGACAATCTAAAAGCGTTGCTGCGCAGATAAAAATATCATATTAGAGTATCAATTTTCATGTCATATAAGCTCCCACACATAAGAATATTTTAGTTGCAATCTAATCTCAATACACTTTAAAGGACAAATAAACTTTTGAATGGACCTCGAGAATTTATTGTCAAAAGAAAGAGAAATTTTTACTAATTATTTTTTGTTTTTACTGAACCCCTTGAAAGTTTAACTCTTTCGAGATAATTGCGCTTGAAATTTTGTTCAAAAAGTTCAAACGTAATTGTGTATTGAAGCAAAAAGGATTGACTCCAATCGTGTTTATTGCTTTTATTGGAACGATTTGTCAAATATTATAAAAAAAACAACCTTCGTCATCTTTTTATAGCTCTATGAGACAAATAAAATGGCACCAAAATCATTCAATTTGAACATTATTTTGGGTTATTGAAATGAAAACATGAATCAGACTTTTCGTTTCAATACAAAAATGACAAATGTTGTTTTTTTATATTTGATAAATTGTTTCAATAGACAGACTTTTATGAACCTAAACAACGAACACGATTGGGGTCAATCCCTTTCGCTTCAATACACAATCACGTTCATACTTGGGCAAGAGGGAGGTGCCACCTCCCCTGACCCACTCAATCAAAAGGTCAAAAAATAGGGGGACCACCTCAAAATTGAGCAAAATTCAAAAATTTTAAGTTAAAAATACCATTTTTCGTGAAAATTTTTCGCCGGTGGAAAGGAGGGCCACCTTACCAAGAACTCCACACTCTCCCCCCTTGCCCACCTATGATCACGTTTGAAAATTTTTGAACAAAATTTCAAACGCAATTACTTTGAAAGGGTTAAACCTTCAAGGGGTGCCGTAAAAACAAAAAATGGTCAGTAAAAATTCCTCTTTTGATATCCGATCAGGAAAAAGCTTTTTTGACGTGGTTAAAAATCGACTTTATATACATATAAAGATTCTATATTACAACGAAAACCTGCAGTCCAGTCACAAAAATTTTTGCACCATGTGAAAGTATATAATTGAAAACCCTATTCTGAAAAAAGCGCGTCGAAGAAGCTTTCTCCTGACCGGATATCGACCATTTCAAAAATGACACTAAAACTATAGCCGTTGAGTGCTCCCCCCCCCCCCCGAGTACAAAAATTTTCTATCCCGTTTTTTGTTTTTTAACAATTAATGATAGCCAAAAAAATAATAAACAAAAATAGGGGTTTGATAAGAAAATTTTGTTTGATAAAAATTGTTTAAAATTGAAGTCTGGAAGTTGCTAATATTCATGCAGAGAAAAAAGTGAACCGTTTATATAGTGATTAAACGAATAGCATACATCACCAATTTTGAGACTTGCGAAAATTTGATTAAGCTTTAGACTTTACTCGAATTATAGTTTTCTTTGAAAAAGACTAATTTCTTATTGCATTTTTCCAGGGTGCTTCAAAAAATGGGGCAATTTTTGTGATTTTTTCATTATATTTGTACTCGAATAAAATTTTTTTTAAAATATCACCACTGTTGAGAAGTTTGTGAATTCACAAAAAAACACTCCAAAGAACTCGCAGAAGAACGATCATACATTTTTGTGATAAATGTCTTGATTGTGAATTGCTGGAAATATGATTAATGTGATCATTGCTGCTTTATGCCTATTGTGCATTTAGCAGGGATATCCGGTACTAGGAGCAAATGCACCTCACAAAAAAAATTCCGCACGAATCTTCCGCTCATGAATTTTTTGCACGGATCTACCGCACAGAATTTTCCGCACGTTTACACATCCGCACGCAATGACCGCACGGATTTTCCGCACAAGGATCTTCCGCACAGATCTTCCGCTCATTGTTTTTATCGTAAAAGTTGCTTGAATTTCAATAAAACCGTGTTTATTGAAACGATTGGCAAAATATCTTTAAAAAATGTGAGAAAAAATTTAAAAATGCGAGGAAGATCCTTGTGCGGAAGTTTCTGGGCGCAAGATCCGTGTGGAAGACCCTTGTGCGGAAGATCCGTGCGGAAGTTCCTTGTGCGGAAGATCTTGTACGGTAAATTCCTTAAAAAACTGTGCGGTGCATTCATTCCTATTGCCAGATATCCCTCTTAATTATATGCAAACCAGCGTACTATTTTGCTTTTCTTTTTTTGGAGCTCCGATTATTATCACGCCGAGAACGTGAAAATACAGGTAATATGAAGTAGGGCAAAAGTTTTTGGACCCGACCAGGACTCGAATCCGGACCCGGACCTCTTGGCTAATGTCCAAATGCACTACCATTGTGCTACCGAGACCTATAGATGATCCCGTTAATTGGTAAATACTTGACGGTGTATTTTCCACTACTCACACTGTGATTAACACCTGTGTACCATCCGACCTTAACAGTACAAGAAGGACGTAGGGATTACCGATAGATGATAGCTCTCTTTTTTGGAACTTGTTTAGAGCTCGGATTATTACCACGTCGAGAGCATGGAAATACAGGTAATATGAGTTGGGCAAAAAATGAGAGCTATCACCTATTGGTAATCTCTACGTCCGTCTTGTACCGTTAATCGGTTGGATGGTACACAGGTGTTAATCACAGTGTGAGTAGTGGAAAATACACCGTCAAGTATTTACCAATTAACGGGATCAGCTATAGGTCTCGGTAGCACAATGGTAGTGCATTTGGACGGTAGTCAAGGGGTCCGGGTTCGAGTCCCGGTCTGATCCAAAACTTTTGCCCAACTTCATATTACCTGTATTTTGCCTTTGATTTTGCAAAAACTGTATAAAGCGTTTGAATTGTTATATTTTACGCATTACAATAAAACTTCAAATTCCAATATAGCTTTTCGACAACCTCTAGAGGTAATTTTATGCGAGGTATCGATTGTGCGCATTACCGAAGTTTCAAAATGATTCCTTGACCCAGATTCATAGGAAAATGTGGTTTTTAAAGCAAAATTTTTTTCAAAAACCCACATTTTTTTCAGGACCAGGGAAGCATTTTCAAGCTTCGGGAATGCGCGCAATCGATTTCCCCGCATAAAATTACCCCCTATAAAGATAGTTTTATAAAATTAAACAAATTTTTTCCAAAATTCATGTGAAAAATCACAAAAATTGCCATTTTTTGGGGCTCCCTGTATGTGTAGCTCGATACGAATTTTCTTGTTAGACTATAATTATTTAATATAAGGCTTTCGAGAATCGTTCTGGCGACGTCAGAACACGTCAAAAACGAACCTGATAGGGTTAATAAGAAATTCTTGTTATATACGGCGCACTTTTTCATATTTTCTTGGAAACAGCGCAAAAAGATGAAAAAACGTGTTTTCTAGTATCTAATATCATGGTACAAACGGAATTTTTGAGTCTCACAACTGTGTTTAAATTTTTGATTTTTTCAGTGAAGAAAAAAACTATTTCGAATTTTTTCGCAATTTTTCCATTGTTGAGATTTGTCGAAAAATCGACATATCTCAGCGAAAACTCCATGAAATTCGATAATTTTTGTTTTAAAATATTCTACAGCTTGAAATCTACGATTATAGAAGGTTCATTTGTGATTTTTAAAAGTACCGAGACCGACCTCGGTCTTGGTATCGTCGTGGACACGCATGGCATCTCTGCGTGGTTGTGCATAAATTATAAATGTCATCATTGAATTCTCCATGGCCGAAAACCTATTTGTAGTCGAAATTAGCACGTTTTTCCGTTGAAAAGGCCAATAAACAGTACTTTGTTTTTCCCTCATAATCCTTAAGGAAAAGGGGGTACCCCCTGTAAAAAATTAATCGTAGAGGGTGGACCCATGATTGACCCCTTATTTTGCTCCTCTCGCACTTTCTACATCGTAGTATAGGTTGGTAACGATGTGGAGTTCAGCATAAAAATCGCCTGTACACACAAACACAAGCGCTTTATATATAAGGATTCTCGATTTTTAAAATGAATTTGAATTTTAACATTTTTGAAAATTTTCTCAAACTTGCAAGTTATATAACTTTCTACAGACACCTCCATTTTCGACAAGCGACCACTTTTTGAACTCGTCTCGAGTTGTAGAATAATTCTATGAAGCGTTTTTTTAGATTTCGATCGAAGATAAAAAGTTATACACTCGGAAAGGATAAAAAATGGCAACTTTTGAGTGTTTTTGACCCTTTCCGAGTGTATAACTTTTTATCTTCGATCGAAATCTAAAAAAACGCTTCATAGAATTATTCTACAACTTATGACGAATTCAAAAAGTGGTCGCTCGTCAAAGATGAAGGCGCCTGCAAAAAGTTATATGACTTTTAAGTTTGAGAAAATTTCGAAAATGTCAAAATTCAAAGTCATTTTAAAAATTGAGAAATTAGGCTTGCTCAAAATGAACATTTAAGAATCGTAGGCGCGGTGACAGTTGAGGACGAGCACTTGATGATGAGACATTTGAGGATGGCTATTTGAGGACGGGACATTTGAGGAATAAAGGTGGGATATATTTTTTTAGACCCTAAATAGCACCCATCCTCAAATGTCCCATCCTCAAGTGTCAAGTTCTCAAATAGCCATCCTCTAGTGTCTCATCCTCAAGTGCCCGTCCTCAACTGTCGCCACGTCTTGATTTTTCGACATACATCAAAAACGAGGAAAATTAATTACAAGGGACACTCTCGAGGTGTAAGCCCCATTTTCTTTATAGTTTTCACGTGGAAAGATAGTAGAGGCCAATATAAGGTATTCATAACAAATTAGGTGCCAGTGGCCTTCTATGACCATATAATAAAAATCGAAAAAATAGTTAAAAAATGCAACAAATCCCGACCTAGGGCGGACTCGAATCCGTTATTGTGGATGCCAATAAAATGACGATACTTGAGACAAACAAAAAGGAATCTTAAAAAAAAATTTTAATTTTTTTGCAAAAAATAAATTAGCAGAGATCTAATTGTAAGAACGTAGGTGGCTAGCAAAACAAAAAGAAACAATAAATTTGAGTCTAGCTGCATCAACATTCCTGAAAATAGATTTAATTTAAGATCAAATATTCAATATCTTGTTTATGAAAAGATTAAAAATGTTTTCAAAATTTTAACAAAGAACAACACTATAAATCCCAACACCACCTATTATGTGTTGCAAAATTATAGTGGACTAAAAATTCTTTAGACATCAACAAAAATAAAAATATCCATACAAGCTTTAAAAATATTAATTTTCTCAAAAATATTCATAAGCTAGCATTAAGTGAGTTGTCGTTTTTACCCAAAAATCCTGGGCTCTTGGGGAAAAAGTGGTCTAACTTTTTCAAATCAACGCGAAAACTTATTTTCTCGCATATACTGGGGGTTTTTATAACCGGAGAATCGATTGGTAAAGGTTTCAGAAGCTAAAAAATTTTTCCTGACCTACCTACCCCAGGATTTTTAAAAAAATCCTGCTGAAAATGAAAATTTTTGAAATTTTTACAGATTTTAGCGGTTTCGATTGTATATGGTTTTTTCATACGGGGAACATGAATTCGAGCAATTTGGACTGTTCTGGACCGAATCTGACCGAGTTTTGGTTGAAATACACCCTTAGGAAGGCAGGGGTATATAAGATACTCTCAGTTTGAAGAACACCCCAGCAATGGTATTTCAACCAAAACTTGGACAGATTCGGTCCGGAACGGTCCAAATCGCTCCGATTCATGTTCCCTGTATGGAAAAACTATATTACAATCGAAACCACTAAAATCTAAAAAATTTCAAAAATTTTCATTTTCAGCAGGATTTTTTTTTTAAATCCTGGGGTAGGTAGGTCAGGCAAAATTTTTTTAGCTCCTGAAACTTTCACTAATCGATTCCCCGGTTATAAAAAACCCCCAGTATATGCAAGAAAATAAGTTTTTGCGTTAATTTGAAAAAATTAGACCACTTTTTCCCCCAAGAGCCCAGGATTTTTGAGTAAAAAAACACAAATCACTGATTTTCAAACGCATTTTTCGCTTTCAAATATCGGGTTTCAGAATTTTTTTATTGTCATATTCGTGTTTGTCACCTAAAAAATAGGGGGTTAATTGCTGTTTTTAGCTAGTAAGCTCAATTTCACACGTGCTCGGTCTCGCCCTTTAATTGCATATTCTGGTGTGGTCTTTAGACGATAGCTTTCGCCTAAGGCCTTTTTATGGGTCAATATTTTATAGATGGATTTGGGGAAGTAGATATTATTTGATTGTAGTTTAATCTATGGGGCGGTAAAAATAAAAATATTAAAGTAATCTCTATTTGGTTTAGAAGAAAAATCAAAAGCGCATTTGCATTGAAATTTGACGATTGATTGCAACAAATTCAAAAAAGTTTGTGTATTACAACGAAAACATTCACACAAATTCAAATTTCAAACGCAAATATCTCGGAAACTACAACGATTCAGAACATGCCGTAAAAACAAAAAATGCTCCATTTTTCATGATCTTTACGAATATATAATTTTTGCATAAACTTTTTCTGACTACCCTGGTCATTTAAAGCTTATGTTCTATTTTTATCGTAAAAAGCTTTTTACACCTCTACTAAACTAATATCCTTAGACTATAAAACAGGGTTTCTAAATGTACTGATTTTTCAGAAATGTACTGAATTTGAGAAGCAAAATCTGAAAATTTTGTAATGTAC
>JAQGBS010001662.1:0-15036 GCA_034698545.1 Acrobeloides obliquus
AATTTTCAATGCAAATCATAAAAAACGATGACAACGTTGTCGAAAAATCGTTGTCGCGCGACAATGTCCGACAACGTTTAATAGCATTTTTTATTGAGCTCGATAACATTTCACAGCTCATTTAACAGTGTTTTTTGGACACGACAACGACTAACGAGCACCCTAAAGTACCAATAGTAATGAAATTCGCATAATTGATGCATCAGAATCGTGAGTAGAAATGGAAAGGATTTGCGAAACGATCAACCGTTCATCGAAGAACAATTGCTTCATGTGTTTCAATCTTCGTTTATCAAGTGCTCGGGAGCTAATATCGGGTGCAAGTATGACTATGGCTAAGAATAAGCCGGAAGTCAGCCTGATTCTAACTGAGCTATCAAGTGTTGTTATCAAGTTCCCTGCTATCAAGTTCTCTGCTATCAAGCTCTCTGCTATCAATTTCTGCTTTAAGTGCCCTACTATCAAGTGCTTTGCTATCAATGCTGCTTTCAAGTTCTCTGCTATCAAATGCTATGCTTTCAAGTACTGCTTTCAAGTTCTCTATTATCAAGTTCTCTGCTATCAAATTCTGCTATCAAGTGCTGCTTTCAAGTGCTCTGCTATCAAATTCTGCTTTCAAATACCCTGATATCAAGTGCTCTGCTTTCAAGTACTGTTTTCAAGTTCTCTATTATCAAGTGCTCTGCTATCAAGGTCTGCTTTCAAGTGTCCTGTTATCAAGTGTTTTGCTTTCAAGTGCTGCTTCCAAGTTCTCTGCTATCAAATTCTGCTATCAAGTGCTGCTTGCAAGTGCTCTGCTTTCAAGTTCGCTACCAAGAATTCTCGAATGGAATATTTTTATAGTTATATAGGTTGTATCTCTGAAAGAGAAAAAAAGTCCGGGGAGCATAGCATAATGCTAAAGCTCTCGCTTTGCACTCCGAGGGTTCGATCCCGGAGATCGAAATCAGAAATATCATAATTCAAAATCTCATCATACAAACTACAAAAAATCTGTATGAAATCTTGAATTATGATATTTCTGATTTCGACCTCCGGGATCGAACCCTCGCCCTTCGGAGTGCAAAAAAAAGAGCGAGAGCTTTATCATTATGCTATGCTCCCCGGACTTTTTTTTCTCTTTCAGAGATACAAGCTATAGTTCGTTGTTTTTTATAATATAATAAATTTTTAATTTTTATAATGTGAATATGAGAAATGTATAATTTTTGTTTGATGTGCATGTTTGTTTAATAAATTTTTGAATATGGAGTGTATACGTTTTTTATATTTGATGTCTTATGATCAAGTAGGATGTTTTTAGTTTTTGAAGGTCGAGCGTGAAATGAACGTGAGCGATAGCGTTAGTTTGTATAATCGAATACATAATGCGCTAGCTTAAGTAAAAGATATTGTTAGCTTTGTTATAGTAGTGTTGTTACGGAAATGTGATGATAGAGTTATTTTGTAATTGATTTCAACCACCGTTTGCTGAAGTATAATCTTATTTTGTAATCGAATCTTAGTTGTATTTGATGTTTTAGTTTAAGAAAATTTCAAAGTTCAAATGTGAAAGTTAGCGATAGAGTTTTATTTTGCGTTCGAATACGTAAACATCAAGCTCAATATGCAAACGTCAATACGTAAGCGAGTATGTACAAGCTTGGAAGGCGGCCGGCAGGCGCCTCCAAGTTTTAAAATATTTTTGCACACGGCCTGTTACCACCGGTTTGACGATTTAGAAAAAGCATGACTTCACTGGAATGATAACCCTATCTCAAGTTAGGGTTATCATTCCCAGTTTCCATTTTCGTTATGTTAGCTTGGAAAACAATGAAATTTTTTTATAGAATACCTATGGTTTGGCCTTATTTTTTTGCAAAATTAAGAAATGTTGACTTAACCATTTTTTAGATATTTTGATGGTGCAAACCTGGGTTAACGAAACCCCTGGGTTTTGTCCTAAACCCGGGTTTTCAAAACCCCGATATTAAGGTAAGGCCTCAGAAGAGCTCGGCGTTAAATTTTTCACTTTAAAAGACCAGTTTACTCGGAAAAAAGTTGTCAAAATTTGTATATATTCGGAAAGTTCATGCAAATGGAACATTTTTTGTTTTTACGGCACCCTCTGAATCGTTTTAGTTGTTGAGATAATTGCATGTGAAGTTTAGATTCTTGTTATATGTGCGGCTTCGATTCCGCCAGAGTCGAAAACACTTTTTTAATGGTGGATAACAATTTTTCTTCTGTCATCAAGAAGGATTATACATCACATAAAGTTAAAAATAAAGTTAGTTTTTTATACAGGTTGTGCCAAAATAAGTGGATTTTTGGGACCTGGGAATTTATTTTTCTAAACATCCTGATTCAGAGAAAAAATTGGGTTTTTAAAAATATAAAAAATAACCATTTTCGCTTCAATAACACAATTTTTTCCTAAAAGTTTAGGGAAACATTTTCGGGGTTCAGTAATGTGTGCAATCGATTCCTCGCATAAAATTACCCTAAGGGGTCATTTTTAGAACAATTCATTTTTACTTTCCAAAAATCACATAAATCCACTTTTTTGGCTCACCTTGTATATTTCCACTAATCATATAACTTCAAATTTCTAACATAATAATTAATGAAAAAATTGCATGCTGAATTACCGTTTTGTTTCTGCTAAGAATCTAAGTAGACATATCCCTTATTAGTAGATAGACAAAATCAATACATAACAAAAGAAAAATTTATTTTATACTTAAATGGTTTATGATGATTTGTGGAGGCTTTAGACTTTTCTTAACCGTTTTCTTTGTTTTTATATAAATGATGAAATTTTAATTGGAGTTAATGAAATTGTTACAGGAAAAAAATCTTGTGGGCGGAAAAAGAAACACTTTTGTCCAGTAGATTAATCAGACTAGCTGGAATGGGGTGGTACTGTAGATGATTGTTGAAAAATAGACATTTTCGAAAAATTTTTTACATGGTAGCGCAATAAAAAAAGCATTTTTTTAGATTTTACGTTTGCAGAAAAATTGCGTTTCCTCGAGTAAAATAGTCAGTTGCATACATGTAGGACCCCTAACCCCCAGTTAAATTTGAGGGAGGGGGGGGGTAACTATTAGGTTGTCGCATAAATACTTGCAGTGTTTCACCCGCTCTGATGGGTCTGGTTATGCAAAACAAACCTGCTCTCTCATAAAATTAGGCATGTTAGGGTGTTTCCCACCAAGAGGAAAAAAGTTCATCGCCTATGATGCTAGAGCAAGTGGCGCAAAACACATCCTGAACGAGTGAGTTCAATACCCGGATGTCAAAAATTTGTTTTTTATCAATACAAACAAGTTGTTAAATCAAGCCATAATTAATTACGTGAAAAAATTTTATATGTCATTATTTTTTCGATTTTTACCTTGTGGGACTATATACAGATGGGGATATATTGTGAGGACAGCATCGTAATTTTGATCAATTGGGGGAGGAGAATTTTGGATTGGGGATGAGGAATTTTTGGGGCGATTCTATCTCGCCCAAAATCAGCTCGGCCAAACGACATCTTGTCCAAACTACAACTCGGCCAAAATACAACTCGCCCAAACTACAACTCGGCCAAAATACTCCTCTCATCGAGTAGAGTCGATTGGTATAAGCGAGAAGTATTTTGGCCGAGTTGTAGTTTTGGGCGAGTTGTATTTTGGTCAAGTTGTAGTTTGACTATAGAAGTCGATTTTTGACAAAATTTTCGATCCTAGTATGGTTTTTCTAGTTGAGGAATCGATTTCGCACATTTCCGAGGCATGAACAAATTTTTCTAACTAACCCTGATTCAGGAAATATAAATTCTGAAGCCATTTTAGGAGTATACATCTCGTAAGGGTACCTTCCAGTTGTCAAAATCAAAAAATTCATTCAGATTCTTGTTTTACACGTTGAAAAACCCCGATTACAAAATTTCAACCAATTTGGAGAACTTTTTGAAAATTTGATTTTTTTACTCCAAAGGGGTAGAAAAAATGGTCGAAAAAAGACCAAAGGGTCGAAAAATTGAATTTTAAAAAAGTTCTCCAAATTGGCTGAAATTTTGTAATCGGGGATTTTTCAACGTTTAGAACAAGAATCTGAGAGAATTTTTTGATTTTGACCACTGGAAAGTATCCCTACGAAGTGTATACTCCTAAAATGGCTCAAAAATTTGTATGCCCTGAATCAGGGTTAGAGAAATTTTTTTATGCCTTGAAAATGCGCGCAATCGATTCTCCGACTAGAAAAACCCTAGTAGGGTAAAAAATTTCGTTAAAAATCGATTTAGATAGCCAAATATCTACATTGTAACTTTAAGATGTAACATTGAAAAACTCCGATTTTTTGAAAATGTCTGTATATTGACACAAAAGCACACATGTACAAACCTTCCCCAAACCCCACCCAAATTGTGTGGGATCGCGCGCCGTGCGCAAACAAAAAATGGGCTTGTGCGCAGCAGCGCGAGCCGGGCCAAAAAAATACGTAATGGTCCCCCCTTATAATTTTGTCGAAAATTTTGCTCACGCGCGACCTAAAAATGATCTCGCGCGCGAAAAAATCATAATGAGGGACCCTTATGATTTTTTCTCGCGCGCTCCGAAATTTTGGAGGAGTGTTTGTACACGTGTGCACAAAAGCATGACTTATTCTCAAAAAGACCGATTGGATTGTATTCAGTATGCATTTTTGCATAATATTGAAACATTTTTTTATCAAAAACGAGTGAAAAATGACGATTTTCGATGTATTTTTTGGGAACGACATTATTTATGAAACAACCTTTACACTTGGACATTTTCCTTTACCCAGACTTACGTAAATTGTATCGATTCATGAACATTTACGGTCAGCACGCAATAGACTCATGCTACATTTCAAATGTATTGAGACACTCGAAAGGGTCTTTGATAGCTAAAGTTTCATTTACCCACCTCCATCTTCTTAAGGCAATATATTTTTGAAATGTGCATTTCAGCGACGTAGTCTATAAAATTTTTCTTCTCTTCCCATTAAAATCTTTCATTACAATCTACGAGATTAATCTTAATGAAAAGAAACTAAAGCTTCCACACAATTCAAAAGGCTAATTTAGATCCTATTCATACCTTTGCATTTGACTAGAATTGAAGAGCGTGTTAAATCATCAGCACTACTTGTTGTTCCTACATGGTAAGATTTGCCCTTGCTTTCTGCTTGGTTAATTTCGGTTGAGGAAGATTCTAATTTGTTTAACGCAGCCTCTGGGCTGCGCACCGTTGGTTTATACACGGTGTTTTTTACTTTTGATGTGCTAAAAAATGGGTGCTTGTCAAAGCCAAGATGACCCAACAATGACTAGTAAAACCAAGGCTATTGATAGAGAGTTAAGACAAGCTCATATGGAAGAACAAAAAATAGTGAAGCTTTTGTTATTAGGTAATATTTTTTCTTTTTGTACACTTTTTTTTCACTTTTTTAATGAAGTTTGAAATTTTATTCATGCACATAATTTTATGCACTTATGCACAGTTAATATCAAAAGCTTAAGAACTAGATTCTGAATATCACAAACAGATACAGAGGCGACAATAGTCGACAATTTTTTATGGAGCACACAGTATAATTCCATCTAACCGTCCCAAACTGATGAGACGGTAGTTTTGTTGGCAAAAATTGGCGGAAACTTGAAATTCTAAAAATGTGTCACGCCATTCGACTCAACGAGACGAGAACGAATACCGTAACATGGTGTTTTCCATCCCGAGCCCATGGTCGAGTGGCTAAAGTGATAGATTTGCAATTTATAGACTAAAGTTTGAATTGAAATTTGTCCAAATTAATACAAAAAATTATCGAAAAAGAATTAAACTATAAAAAGTTATGAGGTTTCTTCCAGACCCAAAAAGAGGCCAAAGTAACACATTTTAGGCTCCAGACACACAGAGATATCTCACGGGGAAAATTTTTTCACGTTTTTGACGTATTTTGAGGTGCTCTAGTTTGATTCCTAGCGTATTCATTTCTAGGAGCAGCGCGACTATGTCAGTAACAGTGTTGTTATAAAATTCATTCTGATATAGGTGACATTGGAGATGGTTCCTTGTAAGCATGATTCGAACCCTAGCCTATAAACAGCAAATCTGTTACTTTATCTACTCGGCTATGGGCTCGAGATGGAAAACCTATGGTATTCATTGGCCAGAACTCGATTTTGCCAGAACTGGTCGCGTGTCGGGTTCTGGCAAAAATGACTCGTGCATAAAAAAATAATAGGATGTACAGGGTGATCAATAATTTACTCACGTATTTAAAAAGCTCGCCAAAAACCGAGTATAAGTCCATTTCAGTCGCCCAATAGCCACCGTCATCGAATTTTTTTAGGAAAAAAATTATTAAAAAATATTTTATTTTCAATTTTTTAGCCCAAAAATACTAAAAAATTACAATTTTTTGAAATTTTCCTTATTTTCAAAATTTTGCCAAAAATCAAGTATAGGACGGATTTCTTCGAGCGACGGCAATCTTGAAAAATGGGAATCTGAGAGATTTTTTACAAAAGAAATTATTGAAAAAGCTTTTAAAATCGCAGAGATATGATTTTTTGAAAATTATGCTTTTTTTCGATGTTTTCCTTATTTTCAAAAAAAGTGCAAAAATTGAAAAAAAGCATAATTTTCACAAAATCATATCTCTGTGATTTTAAAAGTTTTTTCAATAATTTCTTTTGCAAAAAATTTCTCAGGATCCCAACTTTCAAGATTGTTGTCGTTCGAAGAAATCCAAACTATACTCGATTTTTGGCAAATTTTTGAAAATAGGCAAATTCAAGAAAAATTGGAAAATTCACCAACTTCTAAAATCCATATCTTGTCGAAAATAAAATATTTTTTAATAATTGTTTTCATAGAAGAAAGTTGGGATTCTGAGGGATTTTTTACAAAAAAATGATTGAAAAAGCTTTTTAAAATCACAGAGATATGATTTTGTGAAAATTATGCTTTTTTTCAATTTTTGCACTTTTTTTGAAAATAAGGAAAACATCGAAAAAAAGCATAATTTTCAAAAAATCATATCTTCGCGATTTTAAAAGTTTTTTCAATAATTTCTTTTGTAAAAAATTCCTCAGATTCCCATCTTTCAAGATTGCCTTCACTCGAAGAAATCCGTCCTATACTCGATTTTTGACAAAATTTTGAAAATAAGAAAAATTTCAAAAATCGTTATTTTTTGGTATTTTTGGGTTAAAAAATTGAAAATAAAATATTTTTTAATAATTTTTTTCCTAAAAAATTTGGTGGCGGTGGCTATCAAATGAGGGCGACGGAAATGGACTTAAACTCGATTTTTGGCGAGCTTTTTAAATAAGTGAGTAAATTATTGATCACTCTGTACAAAGGGTATACAAAAATTTCAATTTTCAATTTTTGCGCGATTTTTTTTCAAAAATATTCAAGTTGTTTGGGATATTTTCTATGCAAAATATCTATTGTGCACATTTCCAAACCTTAATAACGCTTTTATCACCTTGATTCAGGGAAAAGGTATGTTTATTGAAGCGAAAAGGGAAAATTTTGTTTAAGAGAAGCATTTTCAAGGTTCGGCACTGCGTGCAATAAATTTTTCGCATAGAAAAACTCCATATAAGGTTAATTTGGTGAAAATTAAAATTTGAAAAAAATTCATTTTTTACACCTTGCAAACTCCGGAATTTACTCTATTTTTTCGTTTTGTTTCCTGTCCAATAACACTCTAATCCTAGCCTTTTATGCACCTTTGCTAAAATTAAATTTTAATTAAAAATTTATAATATTCATAGGTGCTGGAGAGTGTGGCAAGAGTACAGTGCTTAAACAAATGAGGTATTAAAAATTTTAATAAACAAATAATACAAATAAATTTCTAATTTAGAATTCTACACAACAATTTTATGTCCGATGATGAAATTTATCAACAAAAAGCAGTTATTTATAACAATACTGTTACTGCCATGGTCGTACTGCTCCGAGGAATGAATACACTAGGAATCAAACTAGATGATCCATCAAAAGAGGTATATAGAACAAAATTATAGGCCCAAAATTCACTTAAAATAAGTAGGGGTACAGACCAGAGGTGGACAAAGAGGCGGAGAGAGGGGTCTGGTGCTAGATTGGGTCTAAAATTTTCAAAAATTTGCCTTGGTCCCCTCTTATGTTTTTTTTGAAAATTTTTCGAAATTTTGAGGACCAAAAAAAAGAACCAACCCGGCCGCTCCAATGCCGGGTTGGTTCTATGTTTGGCCTTTTTGCCGGATTGGTTGGGGCGGGGGGGGGGAGATTCCCCCCTTTGAGAATGTATGGTACAGACCAGAGGGTGATAAAAATCTGTATTTTTGTCGGACCCGTGTGAAAGTCCAAGATGAACTTTTTCCCTTGGTGGGAAAAGCCGTATTATATGCAGGGTTACTCAGTTTTCTATATATATAAAAATTAAAAAACTAAATTTCTTCTTTAGAGTGACGCAAGGTTGGTACTGGAAGTCGCCAAAAAGGGAGAAGAATCAGAACCCCCTACATCTGATTTAGCGAGAGCCATAGCAAGTCTATGGCAAGACCGGGGCGTTAGAGAAAGAGCTTTTTCTAGAGGAAATGAATTTCAACTTCAGGACACTGCTGCACAGTAAATTTTTATTCTTATTACAGGATGGCGCAAAAAAACCGCACTTTTGCGATTTTTTTATGAAAGACAATTTTTTTGGAAGACAATTTTCTGGATGATTCCTTGTGAGTCTGAAAATAGGGGGTACCCTCGTAAAAAATTGAAAAAAATCAAAATATCAACTCATTTTTTTGATTCGTGCAATCGATTTCTCGCATAAAAATTACCCTAGAAAATTGTTTTCCATGAAAAAATTCGAAAAATCGCAAAAGTGCGGTTTTTTTGCGTCGCCCTGTAAAATTTCATGAAATTTAAGCTTTCTTGACAACGTTGAACGAATTGGCACTCCTGGTTATAAACCAACAGAGCAAGACATCCTATGCAGTAGGATAAAAACTACGGGTATTATTGAAGTCAAATTTAAGATGAAGGGTGTTGATTTTAGGTAATTTATAAGGATTTTATTTTTTGCCATTTTTGAAACTTTGAATTTTTGATCACTTTAGTGGAATACTCTCTTACAGATAGTGGGGAACCTAAAAATCTCCTGGGGTCCCAAAATTTGTTACTGTAACATGGCTATAATTTTAGGGTATTTGATGTTGGTGGTCAGCGCTCAGAAAGAAAGAAATGGATTCATTGTTTTGAAGACGTAAATTCCGTTATTTTTATTGCTGCTATAAGTCAATTTGATCAAGTCTTATTCGAAGATGAAACAACCGTAAATCTTTTTTTTAATATCAACAAGTTCACGAAAAACTTTTAGAACCGCTTAATAGAATCTATGAAATTATTTGAATCTATATGTAATAGTAGATGGTTTATTAATACCTCAATGATTTTATTCTTGAATAAAAAAGATTTATTTGAAGAGAAAATTAAGAAGGTTTCTATAAAAGCTTGCTTTCCTGAATATAAAGGTAAAAAATCAGGGCTGAGTTGGTTGGGCAAAAATTAGGGTCAACACAAAAATATCACACCCCCAAAAATTAATATATATGGCACTGACGTTGCCCTATTCTCCCTTCCATCATTTTTTTGTTTTCTGGTGGAAACCTACTTTGCACTACCCCATGTAGCATACATGGGCAGCACCCCAGGTGGAATTTTCAAAAAAACCCACAATCCACATTTGGTTCTCCTTCCGATGGGGTCGAAAAGTTGACGACCAAAAAAAGATTAACAAATTTAAAAATATTCTTTTTTTGCAAAAATAAATATGCTGCTCCAAGCAACCTACTTGTCGACTATTAATCCTCAATTTGTCGGCTTACCAACCCACATTCTAAGTCCCCCCACAACCCGACTCACAACTTCCAGGTGAAAACCTGGGGTCACTTAGGTCTGCCCATATAACCATGTAGTGCCTCTACTTAATTGAATTGTAAAAAAATTTGTCCTTCATAGTTCAGTGGTAATGTGCTTGAATTTGACTTTAAAAGGCCGAGTGTTCGATTCCCCAATTAAAATAACTTTTTTTATCTTTATTAAAATCAATCTTTTTGAAAATTTTTTTTTGAAAGTTGTTCAGCTAAAAATAATAGAATATTCCGGAATTTTGAAGAAGTGCTCCCGTGTTAAAGAGATTAAGAATACTACTCTGATTTAGGCTCAAATTCGTACGATGAACAAGTAAAATTCATAGAAGAAAAATTTCTTGGCCTAAATGCAAATCCTGATAAGACTATTTATGTTCATCAAACTTGTGCAACCGATACTAATCAGGTCCATATGATCCTTGACAGCGTTATTGATTTAATTATACAAGCTAATCTACAAGGATGTGGGTTATATTAAAGAAGTTTTTGTACAGGGTATCTCAACTAAGTGTTTATACCACTTATTTGGCATTATCTCTGAAACCATACATGGGCAAGCAGGGGGTACTGGGCCCCAAAATACGAATTGGTCCCAAAGGTTACTGTTGATAAAAAAACGTCAACAGGCGCAAAAGTCGAAATACGAATTCGTATACGAATTTTTTTGGACCCTACGAATTGGAAATACGAAATCGTAGTCAAATACGAATTCGTATATATGTTTTGGACGTATTCGCCGTCAAAATACAAATTGGTTCATTAATTTTTCCCCCGATACGACGAATTAGGCGGGGTACAGTACCCCCTTGCCTATGTATGTTTTCCGTGCAAATTCTCAAAAATAGCACTTTTGCGCAATTTTTTCGAAGTTTTTCAAGTTTTTAATTTTAAGGGTTTTTCTATGCGAAAAATCGGCTGCGCGCATTGCCGGTCGTTGAAAACGCTTTCCCGATCCTCTATTAAATTATTTTCGTTTCAATACATACATCTCTTCCTTGAATCAGGAAAGTGTTTTCAATGTGCGAAAAATTATTATATACAGGTTATCCCTAAAATAGATTTCTCGAAAAGAAAAATTTCCTATAGGGTTATTTTGGTGAAAATTAAAAAATTTGAAAATTTTCGAAAAAATTGAGCAAAAATCGAAAAGTGCCATTTTTTGGGGGACACCCTGTATATAATAATTTTTGTTATTGTTTTTGAATAAACATTCTCACTTTTATATTTAAACTTTTTTCTTTTTTATTTTAAAAACCAACTTTTTTCATAAATAAATAAAATAAATTTTATAAATCAAGTTTGATGACAACTTCTATCTTCATCTAATTTTCGTTCAAACAAATCCTTTTGAAAATGGAACCATTTTTCAACCGTACTAGAATGAATATAGTCACCAGGTATTTTGACAACAAGTTTTCTTTGGCAAGGCTAAAAATTTATATAAAAAAATAAAATTTTTTGGGGATTAAAATTTTACCCTGATATCATCATTGCAATCGTGGAAAATCCTTAGTTCTGGTTCAATATTTGTTAGCTCACGTGTGGTGCCGTCTAGAACAAATTCGCCATTTATATCAGTATATTTTTCATCGAGAAGATCGTCGGAGTCACCCGGATCTAAAAATACACAACTTTTTATATTTTATACAGAGAGCAAAAATCGGTACATCTTGGTTCCCCATAGCCTTCCCCGTGCATGTGCCTGACACCAGTAGCGTGTGTGAGAGGGATCGATCTTTTTGGTCTTTGGTTTAGAGCAAAAAATATTCTTATCAGAGCCGTGCCGAAGGGAATACATGTACCTCCCTCCAAGGGCCAAAAAAAGTTTAAAAAATCCAAAGGGTTTTCATATGATTTTGACCCTTATGTTGTTGACCTCTTTGTAATCCTTTACCCTCCCTCCATGAAAAAATCCTGGGTATGACACTGCTTACTCCGATCGACGTCAAAAATTTTGACCTTAGCATTATGTAAAGGTTTTCCATCACACAAAAGTTTTCCTTTTACTCCAACACCTTGTTTTCTGAACCCAAATACACAATGTACAAAACTGAGAATTAATAATATTTGTAAAAATTTGAGACTAAACATATGTGAGTCTTTAAAGAAAACTAACGATCACTAAGAGTTCCATATGCTAACAACATATGGGATTGATCAAAGTTTCAGATGTTTTTTTGTTCACAAAATTAGAGAGGTCTGTTTCCAAGACAACCAACTAGAGAGATCTAACAAATTATTAAAGAAATTTAAAAATGATTACAAAGACATAGAATATACAAAGTTAATAAAAACTGTAATAAAATCAGGAAATTAATCTTGGAGCTATGCATGTGTTTCATTAGCTTTATGGGATGGAGCTGAGTCTTATTGAAAAGTTGGTGGTGAGATACTTGCGGACGGACATTTGCGGATGAACACTTGCGAACGGATTTTTGCGGACGGGATATTTGCAGACGAAACGTTTGAAAAATTCAAATTTTTCAAAAATCGTCCGCAAATGTCCCGTCCGCAAAAGTCCGTCCGCAAATTTTCGTCCGCAAGTATCCCACCACCAAAAAGTTCAATTTCAAATGCTGCTCGACCCCAAGGAAAAACAAAAATAAATAATAAAAAAATGCAAATTTAAACTTGTTATCTATACTTTTTTTGCACCCTGTATAACATTTCAAGATTGTTATTTGTTAACTTTGTATTTTACTGTGAAGTTTTTATTTTCATTAAAAAATAACAGTTACAAAAATAACAGCTTAAAAAATATTTTATTAGTCTCCTGTAATTTTGTCTTTAACTTGGCTCAGTTTTTCACCTAAATTTTGAAATTACAAAGATTAAAAAACATGAATTACCGATTTTGTTCTTAGCACTTTTAGCAGTATCTTTAATGTTTTCGGTCATCTCTTCTAAACAATCAATTGATTTTAATATTTTTTAATTTTTTACTAAGACTACGAGTAATGTCTGAATGACCTTCTGTGGCCGCGTGTGGGGCATCTCGATCAGCTTTGGCCAATTTTTGAGCCATATCAAAGGAGTTTGTTCCTAAAAATGGTTTTCTAGAATCATACATGGGCAGGAGGTAGATTTATCCACCCGCTCTCTTTTTTCGAAATTTGCTCTTATACCCTCCCCCCACAAAAATCTTGGCGATCTTTTTTTGCCGACAGACATTTTGGGGCAAAAATGGAAAAAATGGCGCCAACACGCTTCCGGACCCACTATTGCGGACTAACACTTGCGGACTAGAACGTTTGAATGATACATTCCGTTATTATACTTGCGGACTAAATTTGAATCTGATTAAGATCAATGCTGGTAAGCAAGATATGATTACTGATTATGCCGAGTGGCATGCCGATACTCTGAGCTTTTGGTCATCAGTGGACCCCTCCCTCCTCAAATTTTTGGAAAATATTTATCCCCTCTGCCCAAGTATGCCTAGGATTTCACTGATTATTGATAGTCCAATTTTTGGTGAAAAAATGATTTTGATCGATACCTTTTGGCTCCATTTTACTAGTCGGACTTTTCTCAATATGTGCTAAACGTTGTTGAATAAACTTGGACGGGATTGACAATCGAATTTGTCTAATAAACATAAAAAATTCTTCATAAAATACTTTTAACTTTCTTTAAAGATACAAGTAAAAGATTATAAAAATAAAAAGAATTTTATGTAGGCCTATTTTTGAAATGAATCAATAAATAACTGAAATTGTTGTTTATGCTTTTTTATGCTGAAAAATACGTTCACTTTGAATAAACAACCTCATGTTTACAAATTACACTCAACTCTGCACTGGTGTTTATTGTTTACGAAGTCAAAGATGAAATAAAAGAAAGAACCGGGAGACCGAGCGCCTTCGGCGCTCAAAGGATCGTCCCAAAATTTTTTTTGCGTTTTTCGGTTCAATTTTTTAAATATTTTTTTCGAATTTTTTCATTTTTTTTTCAAAAAAAGAACATTTATTGAAAAAGCAAAAATATTTAGGTGGGGCGGGGATCGACCCTTTCCGACTGCAAAACTAAAGCTTTACCAACTGCGCCATGAAGACAAATCAATGATTTTGATGTGCGCAATCGATGTTTCACCTATTTTTACCCCTAGAAGGTCATTTGATCATAGTGATAAGTCAAATTTAACTTTTTTTCCTATTGTTCTCTAGTTAGGATTTGATCATGGTTTAGTTCACTTGTTAGAATTTGTGTCTAATAATAAAGGATTGACATATGAACTTAGAGTGAAGATCGACTCTTGACGCAAAAATATTCATGTGATGAAAATTAAATTTACTACAACACATGATTAGATGTCATCATCACATAATTATATGTTTGTAGTTAATGATCAAATAAAATTATAACATTACTAGGTTAAATGATATCATTGGCATTATACATCAAGATTTGAAAGTAGATATACAGAATGATGCAGATAAATATAATATGAAATAAAATTCGATATCTCGACATACGAAAAAAGATTTCATGCGGTTTTTTGCAAGTTGCTAATCACTTGACCGACTTTATCTTAAAAATATTTTCGTGATTTTTGAATAATGTTGTATATTGAAGATAAAACCTTAATTTTTTCCTTGTGAAATTTTCAAAAAATAACAACACCATCTTGTAGAGCGCATGAAAAACGGTAGTACCGTATTTTCTCTAAAATAACGGCATGCCGTTATTTTTTTCAACCCTCCGTCAGACTGCCGTTATTTTAGAGAAAATACGGTACCTCAATTTTTGTGAAAATCGAAGATACCGTTTTCGAGAAAATTCAATTTAAAGTTTGCTAAAATGGCCGAAAATTGCATATTTTATTGTTAATTTGGCAATACCCCAAATTCCCGACTGGACACTATCCCGACCGGGTCGATTTTCCCGACTAGACAATTTCCCGACTGAACATTATCCCGACTGGACACATTCCCGATTGGCCACTTTCCCGACCGGACACTTTCCCGACCGACCAGACTATTTCCCGATGGACACTATCCCGACCCAGAAGGTCGATCCGATAACGAAGAATTGAAAGTGTCCAATCGGGAAATAGTTCAGTCGGGAATGTGTCCAGTCGGGAATGTGTCCAGTCGGGATAGTGTCCAGTC
>JAQGBS010001663.1:0-15034 GCA_034698545.1 Acrobeloides obliquus
TAAAAACAAAAAATGCTCCATTTTTCATGACCTTTCCGAATATATCATTTTTTCATATGGTTGTAAATTACTGGACTAATCCTTTAACGATACCTTATTGATTTTGGAGATCGTTGTGGCAGAATTAGCGAGATTTATATTTAAGAAATTAATGATACAATATAATTTTATACGATTAAGGTGATAACGTCTCGATAACACTCAATCTCATTTCTGGTGCTGTTGGCACTTGTCGCTCAATCGCATTTCTGGGTCTGTTATTGTAATGTACCTGTGGCGCAATATTTCTAGAGTTACAACAACATGGTGTTGTTATTACAACCACATGTTGTACGTGGGAATGATTGCCCCTTCTATGGCAACAACAATTATATCCATTACATGGAATATGATTAGTTTGCATAAAGTTGTTAATTGATGGATATAAATCTTCATCAGTTTGCATATTGTTGTTAATTGGTGGATATAAATCTTGATCTTGGTTTTGGTTCCTATTTCTTCGATCTCTTTGCTTTTTACGATAAATAAGAACAGAAATCGACAGAATAAGAATTAAAACAACACCTCCTATAACACAGCCAATAATAATTCCAATTGTGTTATTGCTGAGTTGATCGCTAGTATCGGAATTGGTAGAAATAATTTGATTAGCCATAAAAAATTTTGATCTAAATTTAAAAGATTTATAATTAATTTTTGCAAAATATTTCATGAAACTCAAAAATAAAAGAAAAATTAGTGATAAGAAATAAAGCTTATCGATTTAATAATAATAAAATTTAATACAGGGTGGGCCAAGTGGCTTTTTAAATATTTTTTGTGACCTGGAAATTTATTTTTCTAAAAATGAGCCCTCTAGGAGTAATCTTATGCAGGGAATCGATTACACACATTTCCGAAGCGTGAAAACGCTTCCCTGACCCTAATTCAGGAAAAAGTTGGTTTTGAAGCGAAAATTAGTATTTTTGTTTTCGCATTTTTTCACTCTTCTAGTGATAATTTTATGCTAGAAATCGAATGCACGCTTTTTCGAAGAATAAAAACGACTCCCTGATACAGAAAATGACAATTTTCACTTTTTCTTTTAAAAATAACCATTTTCGCTTCAAAACCAATTTTTCCCCCTGAATCAGGTTCAAAGAAGCGTTTTCACGTTCCGGAAAGGCGTGCAATCGATTCTCCGCATAAAATACCCCCAGGGGACACATTTTTAGAAAATAAATTTCCGAGTCCAACAAATAAAAAAAGCTCCTTATTTGGCCCACCCTGTAAATAATATTATCAACAAATGATTCCTTTACATTTAAGCCACTGTTTACGGGCACAAGTAAAACACATTTTATTTAGAATATGTTTAAGGAATAGGATTTTTGGTTAAAAGATGAGTCTACAAAAAAGTTTGTGTATTACAACGAAGAGCTTGTAACAAATTCAAAATTTCAAACGCAATTATCTCGAAAACTACAACGATTCAGGACATGCCGTAAAAACATAAAATACTTCATTTTTCATGAACTTTCCGAAATATCTTTTTTTCATATGATTGTAAATTACTGGACTGGTCCTTTAAAATCGCACAAATTGATCATATGTATTAAAGCGAAGAGCCGGCATTCAGGAAAACATTACAATCAATAAAAGCTTTAAGAGACGCTTTCTCGAAATATCTAAGATTAGCCCAATGCTCAGGCGATAAAGTTTGAAGGTGTTCGCCGGACCTTGACTACTATTGTTTTTTATACCCAATTAGTGAATGCAAACGCCGTTGGAATTAGCCCCGCAGCCTTCATGATTCCGGAGATACGCTAGAGATGGCCAAAAAGTTACGAAAATCGTAAACTTTGAAAAATGTAAAAATTTTTAAGAAAAGGCATTTATTTTTATATTATTAGTGTTTTTTCTAAAGGAAAGAAATTAATTCTGAACTTTTTTCTTGGTAAAAAATTTTACGAAAATTTCGATTCGTAAAATTTTTTTACGATCGTAAACTTTTTTACGAAAAATTGAAAGAAATAATTTGCCATAATTTATAACTTTACCGAATTAAAATATATATTCGGGAAATTCATGAAAAATGGATATGCAAAAAATTTAGCGGGGAAAAATCTTTTCGACCCTATGGAAATCGAACCTGTGACGTGCAAAATAGAAATCTCAACACCTAGCCATCGGCTACAGTGCTTTTTTATGCTTAAAAAACTTTTCTTAAGTTAAAAAGTGGTAAAAATTGCCAACTTTGCCCTAAAATATCTCCATAACATAATTGCGTGGCATCTAATTTTTGTTTTACTTTAATATACTCGATTTTAGAGATTTTTTAAGCCATATTTGAAAAAATTTAAAAAAACAAATAGCGAATGTTTACTTGATAAGATCAAATAATCATAAAATATAAAACGCCTAGTCATGGAACTAAAACAATCACTATTACTTATTAACTTCTACCTAAACATCCAAACTAAACTATACACGCGGCTGCAAAATTACGATCAATAAAGTTTAATTCCGCAGGTCTAACTAATGAAGTAATATGGGAGGAAAAAAGTGAAATAAGGTAAGAGAGAGCTGTTTTTTTGCAAACACCGAGTGGCTATTTTAGAATACTACAAACTACAAAAATGTTTCAAAATGCCTCTTATCCATCAGTTTTCATCCGTTTTTGATGATCTTGAGCTTAAAAATCCTGAAAGCCTATTCTACTGTGGATTGACTTTGTCAATTTTTATTTTCTAAAAAATAGTTTTCTTGACATTTTTGCAAACACAAAATGAGGCAAAAAGAAATGTTCGCCACCCGGATTTGAACCTACGCCTTTGGAAAAACTGTCTTAAAAGTCTCAAAAAATCTTGTTGACCCTATCACTCGGAGGGTCAACAAGATTTTTTGAGACTTTTAAGACAGTTTTTCATGCTGATTAAGAATACGAAGAAATTTTTGAAAAAAATTTCACTACAGAGGGTCTAGGACCCCATCTTTGTGTGTACCATACCTAAATTTCCCATTTTTCAACAAAAAAGTGCCGAATTTGAAATTTTTTTAATACAAAGGGGCGAGCGCGTTAGCGCTCGGCTCTCTGTACTAAAGATTTATATAAATATTAATACTGTAGCAGACAAAAAACTTGGGCCAGACATTTAGTCATATCCATGAGAGAAATAATCAGATCTCAGCTTCTTTCTGAATGCTTTATTCCATTTCTATAAGAAAGAAATGAACAAAATATAACTTTTTGTGTTACAAAAGTTGTATATTAGAACGAAATCCTGAATCTTTGGCATAATTCCGAAGTCATCGTGAGATTCACCATATTTTATAACCCTAGAACGAAAAAATCGCATCTGAAATGCTGTTTCAGAAGCTGAGATCTAATTATTTCTTTCATAGACATTAGAGTTCGCCGAGACGGTGATTTTTGACCGGCTCGATTAAAACTACGGCTCGGAGAACTCTAATAGACATGATTAAATGTTTAGCTCAAGTTTTTTGTCCTCTACTGTACAAACTAAAAAATAACACATAAATAAAAAGTGACAACATAAAATCTAGGATGCAGGATTTATCTGGACAGTTGTATTGTAACTGCATTTTTTATTTCAATGCACTAATTAGCAAATTACTATTCACGATCTAAAATTTTTTATTGTTATATACCCTGCTTCACATAATTATAACAATACCCTATTTTTTGAAAATCCAGATCTCCGGGGGAATCATGAGCTGAAAACATTTTATACCATTTTCGGCACCAGGGCCGTAGCCAAGGAATTTAGCAAACTATCGCAAATTATTAGAAAAAAAATTAAAAACCTATCGCAAATGTTTCAAAAACTATCGCAAAAAATTTTTTATTTTTAACTCCTGAAGAAACGTTCATGTGGGAGGTTTTAATAGAAAATTAACCACGTAATTTTGCGATATATCGCAACCCTTTTGCAATATATCGCAAGGCAAAACATATCGCAATGCGATAGGTTGCGATATGCTGGCTACGGCCCTGTTCGGCACTCTTCTATCTGTATAAAATGTTTCCAGCCCATGAGATCATGAACTTTAAAAAATAGAGTGCCGTTATAATAATGTGAAGCAGTGATACAAAAAATTTTTATACATAAAAATAAAAATCACATTGCACCACTTCGAACCAAATTTCCCTCAATTACCATATGAAAAACGCTGTCGAAAATTTGCTGCACTTGATTGGTATCCGTTGCACAAGTTTCGAATCTATATAGTTTTCTTTTATTCGGATATAATTTTTTGAATTGTCTGCGGATGTATTTCACGGCTTTTTCATAGTCTAGCCCACCTGAAAATATTTAATTTATAAATTTTTTATTTTATACGAATATTTTATAAAAATTCATTCCCATTTTAGTACATGTACAAAATTTTATTGAAATACACAATCCCTCTCAAATCTAATTTGGAGATGGTGTTGTCCATCAAACTAGATTTTTCAATTGTATGTTAATTCCTAATCTCACAGCAAATATCAACTCAACCCCGGAAGACGGGGTAAAATTAACAACATCGATAAGGTGCACTGGTTGCTCGGCTAGAAACACTTTTCTCGATTTTCAGCCACCATGTGTTCGGAAACGCCGTTTGGGGCGCTCACGAGCGCTGCTGGCACTGGTTTCCAGTTTATTTACCTAACAACCAGGGTTGTCGCAAACTCGAAATCGATAAACTCGATTATTTTGAAACTCGATAAACTCGAACTCGAAAAGTTTTATGAGTCGCGACAACCCTGCTAACAATCCAATACATTTGGGTGTCCCACATTCTAGACTACTAAGAACTTACCTCCATAATTCGGAAATAAGTTACTTAAAGACACTGTTTTAATTTTTTCTTCAAATAAATCCTTTTTGTTTAAAAATAAAATCATTGCAATTTCAGCAAAACATTTATGATTTGCAACCCATTCAAATAATTTTAAGGCTTCTATTAAACGATTCTAAAACAAAAAATGTATTAAAAAAAGTAATTTCCATCATACATGAACAAGGAGGGGGGGACAAGCTACCTCGAGGCTATATGGTGTCGACCAAAACAAGGACTTTTTTAGCCTGAGGTGTTTCTAGCCGGCTTCGCCACCGCGAGGCTATATGAACTCCGAGGTTATAACGGCTTCGCCACTCCGAGGCTATATGAACCTTTAACTTTTGGCTTGACGCTAGCTATATGAGGGGGGGGGACAGTCTCCCTTTGTCCACGTATGGTCATGGTATAGAAAACTAAGACAATGGTCCGAGTTCTTAGTAAAAATCTCAATATAGTGCCCTCACATATCCCGATACACGAGAAAATCTCGATTTAGTGCCCCTAGGGTCGATCTCTGTGGGGGAACTAGGTCGAGGTTTAACTGTAAAATTGAGCCCATTTTGTAAGATCGGAGTTCGATTTACCGTTTCATTATCTTCCCGTATAGTCTGATTGTATTCACTCATAGCAGCTACAAATATCACAGCATTAACATTATCAAAAAAATGTATCCATTTTCTTCTTTGAGCTCTTTGCCCACCTGCATCAAATACACTAAAATTGAAAAAAATTTTAGAATTTTTCATACCCATAGATTTTTTTACTCCCTTTATTGATCTTAATAAAATGAATATAGCCCACAATTTCCGTTTCTTTTGGTTTTTTGTATATCAGGCAAAAGCTAATTTCCTTTGTTGTCATCGTATGACATACTATTTGTGTCCAAAAAAAAATTCTTCATTCAAGCTTATTTTCATGACAACACTTGATTTTGTTAGCAAAAACAAATGTCTCAACTCCTATGGGTATAGTTAAAAAATGTTGATAAGGCCGACCGCAAGTTGTCGTACCACCGCATAAAGCCGTAAGTTGTCGTACTTTTTGTCGTACCACGGTACGGCAGAAAGGTATAAAGTTACGACACCAAGGTACGAAGACAACTTGCGGCTGGCCTAGAATTAAAAGCACTTACTTGAATTCAATTCCTTTCAACTCGAAATTTATTGTTACAATTCCGGTTGTTGGCACACGAATGTGTAATATGTCTTGATTTGTTGGGACATAGTCAAATTGGGATATTCTATCGATGTTTTCGATAAAGCTGAAAATTCAATTTGAACAAATTATTTTAGATCAATTTGTTCGAGTAGTTAGGGGTAGGGCTGACGGGATCCCAAATTTCCGATTTCGAGATATACCGATGATTTTGATCCGAAAATGGCCATTTTTTGAGATTTGGGATCTCGAGACCGATCCCGATTTTTGAAAATTTACAAAATTTACAAAAGATCAAATCATAACATTCTTTCGGATTCATGTTCCCCATACCCAAAAAAAATCAGCTTAGAGAAATTTTTGAAAATTCAATTTTTTATCCTTGGTTCCCGAGGCAAAAAATGAATTTTTTATTTTACCAACCCCTTTCTTATTCATCTTTCAAAATTTGTCATTGTTTTTTTAAATTTTTACTACTTTACTATTTACCCAGAAACAAAAAATTTCCGGCTTGTTTTTTTCTTTAACTCTAATCCTGCCCACTCAAATTACTCCCTATTGTTAAAAGAAAATTTCAAACTCTTACTATTTAGCTGAGTCAGTTAGCTGATACTCATCCCTTCTATTATAACACTCTTGCACCATAGGGTCTGCCCATAATTTTTTAATCGCTTCTGCAACATTTTGTGTTATTTCTTTAAATTCATTGCCTTCTTCGATATCTTTGACTAGTACGGTGGCATCTCTCTAAAATTGTTTCAATTATTGCAAATTTTTTATTTTTTTGCAAAAGCTTGTGTTACTTCGAGTTGCTTATCTGCTAATTTTAGTCCCAATTTTGGCATCGCATTTAAAATATCCATTATTGAGCGTTTTATGGTGGCATAGGCGAAAAATTTTCTTCCTTCGATCATTTCCTGGGAAAACCCGTTTAGGTGGATTATTCTAGAAAAGATAAAAACTTAGATGTCAAAGCTATTAAAGGGGGGTATAAATTAGGGATTATTTCATAAAAAAATTTTTTTCTAAAATAATCATTTTAGGGGTAATTTTATGCGGAGAATCGATTGCGCATATTTCCAAAAATTGAAAACGCTTCCCTGACTCTGATTCAGGGAAAAAATTGGGTTTTTGAAGCGAAAATCAAACATTTTTTAATGAGAAAACCGTCGATTCTCAGGTTTTTCTAGGCGGGGAATCTATTGCGCGCATTTCCGAAAATGTTTGATTTTTGCTTCAATATACCGATTCCTTCCCTGAATCAGGATCAAGGAAGCGTTTTCAATTTTTGGGAATGTGCGCAATCGATTCCCCGCATAAAATTACCCCTAAAAATGCGCAGTGCGTATGGCGACACGGGCTCCTAAGTCCTTTGCCATTACAGAGTGACTCAGAATAAACCGATATCCCCTTTATAAACATAAAATTTTCATAAGGATTTTTTTCACAAAAAATGATGTTCTACAAAGTTGTTCCTGCGATCAAAATTAACAACTTTGTAGAACATCATTTTTTGTGGAAAAATTTCTATTATGAAGAAAATCCTTATGAAAATATTATGTTTATAAAGGGCGGTGAGATACTTGTGGACGGACATTTGCAGACGGACTTTTGCGGACGGGAAAAGAAACGTTTCGTCCGCAAATGTCCCGTCCGCAAAAGTCTGTCCGCAAATATCCGTCCGCAAATGTCCGCCCGCAAGTATCCCACCGCCTTATAAAGGGATGTCGGTTTATTCTGGGCCACTCTGTAGATTGAGAGGTACGTCTTCATAATTTCAATGGGGAAAAAATTTACTCACTGCATTTGTTTCACAAAAGTGCTCTTCCCACTTTCTCCCGGACCTAAAATTTTAAGCTTGTTTAATTATGTATTATGCATAACTTACCTAATAACAATAACTTCCTACTAAATCTTTTATCTTTAACGCGTAGTTCTCGATCAATACTTTTTGAATGTTGTCTTTGTATGTATAATTCGGATCTGGCGCAATTAAAAATATTTTGAAATAATATAGAAAAATAACTATTGCATCCGTGTTCTTGACCTGTCTGAGACGTGTGACCATCTGTGGGTATAATACGCATTAAAAACCTAAATTTTTTACAGGGTTGGCCAAAAAAAGTGGCTTTTTTGCGATTGGGACCCGGTTTATAAAAATTTTCTTCATAACAGAAATTTTTTTACAAAAAATGATATCCTATAAAGAAACATGCATAAAATGGACAAGTTAGCTCGTTATTTTCCAAAAATCGGAAATTCAAAATACTTTTCCAGAAAAAAGCTATGTCAAAATAAAATAGGTATATTTTATTTGAACAATCCTGTATTTGCATATTTTAAAAAAACACATTGAAAAATTCAAATCCTTTATTGAGCTGAAGAATTTTGAAATCGAGTAGAGATTTTTGAACCCTGTATTTATTAAGCATACATACCAACAGACTAACTATTGCATAAAAAGCCCCAATTAGTGGGCTAGCAGCAGCCTGACAACTGCTACTTACACAAGCATAAACTACATAGCAGCTACAGGATGGGATGAGGTGGCGGAAGTTTACATCAATAAGGAAAGAAAGGAGAAAATGGGGAGGGGAATAGCTTCCCATCCTGTGTTGGTTCGAAAACTAGATATAGATAATTCGAACTTAAAGGTGTGGACAGGTCAAAACGCCCTAGGGCCAGCCTGGTCTGACAAAAATGGAGCGACCTTTTCGACCCTTGTGGGAATCGAACCTGTGACGTGCAAAATAAAAGTCCCAACACCTAACCACTCGGCTACAGTGCTTTTTTCATGCTCAAACAATTTTCTTAAGTTAAAAGGCATTGTAGCCGAGTGGCTAGGTGTTGAGATTTCTATTTTGCACGTCACAGGTTCGATTCCCACAAGGGTCGAAAAGATTTTGCCCTGATGAATTTTTTTGCATTTTAATATTTCTATGCTGAATACTTATCGATTTTTTTATTTAATATATTGGCATCGAATTTTTAGTTTTTATCCGAAAAATTTGTCAAAAATCGAAAAATTGTTTACTTGATAAGATCAAATAATCGTAAAATATAAAACACCTAGTCATGGAATTAAAACAATTCCTTATTAAGAGACGATATCTCGAAAATTCGAACCTAGATGGAAATAGTGTTAAATGGTTTGAGCGCGATTCAAGTTGAATTTATTTAGTGAGATTAACGCATGGAAAATTTTTTCAAGGTCATTTCGAGTCAAAACTCGCTGTTCCAAAAATTCAAAACCATGTCCGAAGCTCCATCGATTTTGCGTGTATTTTTTGAATTTTCTAATCTCTCTAAAACACCCGAGATAATTTTTTTGGCTAAAATTTCTTTCCGGCAGATGTATTTCAATATGGAAAACATTTCTAGCATGGTTTCGAAAAAATCTGAGCAAAAATTTTTTTTTATCTCATTTCTACTCCCACATGTAAAAATGACTCAAAAATCGAATTTTCTCGGATTTTTTCGAAATCGCGCTAGAAATGTTCTCCTTATTGAAATATATCTATCAGAAAGAAATTTTGGCCGAAAAAATTATCTTGGGTGTTTTAGAGAGGTTAGAAAATTAAACAAATACACATAAAATCGATGGTATTGAGCTTCGGACATGGTTTTTGAATTTTTTACTCCTCGAATTTTGACTCGAAATGACTTTGAAAAACTTTTCTATGCGTTAATCTCGGTTATGTGATGTTTCAAAATTTGTCATTTCGAAAACGCGTTAATCTCACTAAATAAATTTAACTTGGAGCACGCACGAACCGTTTAAGACGACCTTTGAAAACTCAAGAAAGTGCCTCTTAACTTCTAACTAAATTATCAATTAAAAAATCCCTATTACTTATTAACTTCTATCTAAACATCCAACCTAAACTATCACGCGCGGCTGGAAAATTACAATCAATAAAGTTTAATTCCACAGGTCTAACTTCTGAAGTAATACGGGAGGAAACAAGTGAAATAAGGTAAGAGAGATTGAGTTGTTAATCTAATCGCTAAAAATAAAGCATAAATAATTGGTGCATGTTTAAGTAATCGAATGTAAAAAATCAAATTATTTCGATTTAATTATTGGTATTGGCGCAACCATTGGAGGGTGCAAGTGCCTACCATTTTTGCAAAAATTAAAAATTTTCCTAAGAGTCCCCCTTATGTTTTTCCGATTTGAAAAATTTTGAAAAAAATGACCATTTTTTTGCTAAAAATTGATATTTTTCACCAAAAATGGCTATTTTTGCCCAAAAAATTTCACCAAAAAAGTGTCCCAGTATCCGAAAGTGTCTTTGAATAAAAAATTTTAAAAAATCATAAGAGGGACTCTTAGATTGGGGACCGCCCCGAAACGGACCTCCTTTCAGGCCTGATCGTTGATCATTTTCCTGTGAACAATTCTTTTTGTAACGTTTTTTATCTTTTTAAAGCACCAATACAGTCAGTTAAAATCATATAAAAAATGATATATTTGGAAAAATCATGAAAAATGGAGCATTTTTTGTTTTTACGGCATGTTCTGAATCGTTGTAGTTTTCGAGATAATTGCGTTTAAATTTATTACAAGCTCTTCGTTGTAATACACAAACTTTTTTGAATTATTTGCGGAAAAATTGATTTTTGCATCGATTTTTTCAATTTTCATAAAATTAACATTGTAGCAATTTTATAGCTAAATGAGACGAACAAAAAAAATAAAAAATGCCTTAGGTCTTAAAAAGATATAAAAAGAATATTATCCTTTTGCTGTTATTATTTTTTACATATATAGTCCTTTTAATATTTATGGCGCTGGTTCAATATTCCACCTGGCGACAATTCTCGCTTCATTATACATACTTATTTCCAAGGGTCAGGGAAGCATTTTCTTAGCTTCGGAAAAGCGTGCAACCGATTTCTTGCAAAATTACTTTATATGAATGATTTTTAGAAAAAAATTCGGTTCCCCAAATTCATAAAAAAATTCCCAAAAGTTCCTTCTGTGAATCACACTGTAATTTTTTATGAAAATTAAACGCTTAATCAGTACTGGGTAGTTCAATAAATGGCAATTTTCTTGATTTTTCCATGATTTTTGGACCGAAAATTTTTTCTCTACAAATCTTAGAAATGACATGTATAGGGGTATTTTTATTGATTTTGCTCATTCCCGAAGCTTGAAAATGCTTTCCCGACCATGATTCAGGAAAATAATGGTATAAATTTGCATTTTTTGCTCAATATACACACTTATTTTCCTAAATCAAGGTCTAGGAAGCATTATCAAGCTCCGAGAATGCGCGCAATCGATTTCTTGCATAAAATTACCCCTATACAGGTCATTTTTAGAATTTTTAAAGAACAAATCTTCGGTCCAAAATTCATGAAAAATCACGAAAATTGCCATTTTTGGACCATCCTGTAATATGTTACAATAATCTTTTTAACGCTATCTATTATTAATAGTAAACATCTTTGTTGAAGCTTGCGTCTTATTACGAAATGCTTTGAGTAGACTGCTAAGAGATCTCCGAATTTCCGAGTTGAATATGAATAAAACTGTCGCATTGCTGGCTTCATTAAAAAGCGCTAGCAAATTTTGCATGAAGTTGACGATGAATTTCCATTGTCCAGAGACTGGAAGCATAGGGATAAACTTAAACTGAAGATTTTCTATCTCCAACATAGCACAAATGATGAAACACTAAAACAATAATCCGTATTTTATTATAGCTCAAATGTTTGTTTGTAGACGGATCTTCTAAACTAACATTGCGACCCCCATATGTATATAAAGGCCAAAACGAGCTGAGCCCCTTGGGCTGAAGATCAACTTTGACGACCTCATCGGGTCTCGGCCCTGCAGGCCTAGCCTTATCGGGTACTAGTTTAGGTTCTAGTGGACCTGACCTGGTAGGGACGAGGCCCGATAGGGTCGGATCTTGTAGGACCAAGGCCAGATACGGTCGGTTTAATCAAGACCCTATTCTTTTGGGACTCGGTGTAAGCCTTCAATAGAGCTTAAGCCAGCTCGTGCCCAAGTCTTATAGGGCAGAGTTGGTAATTACCACCACGCCGTGTAGTGTGTTTAGCGGTGTGGCGTGGTGTGGTATGATGTTGGAGCGGTGCGGGATGGTGTGGCACCACTACGATGGCGATACTATTTTTTTAACAAAAATTTAGGCCATACCACACTGGTGTGCCACCCCATTGATAACAATCCCCTTACCATCTGGGTGGTGTGGATCACATTCCCAACTCTGTTATAGAGCCAGGGCCAAATGCCACGTTGTCATGGCAATGTATCATCCCTATCTCGGGCCCGTTTTAAATCAACTAAAAATTGGAAGAACCTGGAGCAGAAGAGCATAATCGCGCTTCTTGGACGATGAAGACGCAACTAGACTTCCACGCATAGTAATTTTTAAATCAACATAAAGCAAAAAGTAGGCTATCAGCATAGCAACTGGGAAATAATCAAAGCAAAACCCTTGATACTAAAAATACAATAGAACGAGATAAACTCAGAATAATTACCGTTTCGAAATCTACAGCGAATTCGGTCCGATTAGGTGCGCAATCGTGATATAAATAATAACCTATAATATGATGAAAAAGTTCTAATAGAAAAATTATAAATTTACCATCGATCGAAAAATTCTTTACACAATGAGCTATGAAATTGTTTCCCAGTGATAGAAAAATCGCGTATGACCAAACAGCCGCGATGGTCCTAAGTTTTAACAATTACAATTTTTAATATCAATGACACAGGTGAGTAAACCCTCCTCAAAAATTGGGGATGGCTCAATAGGTACTTTACATCAGAATTTTATCGATATCTTCGTTACTCGATAAGATTTTTTAAAGGTAGGTAGGTTAAATGTGCATCAAACGAGGTGACTATTTTGTGGCAAAATCTAATCGCTGTGAGTGGGATTCGATTGCGATACCTTTGGAATCGTAGCCGAGAGCACTACCACTGAACCACAAAAATATGATATATACGACAAATGTCATTTTGTTTTAAAAGTACCTATTGAGCCACCCTGTAATCTATCATGATATTTACCATAGTGTCGTTGATGGTCCAAATAGTAAAGAGTTAATTTTGGGAAAAATAAACGCCGTAATTCTATTTATTGTCATAAGGACTGCAAAATGGGCCGTTCCATAATATCCTAACGTATCAAAATAACCAATGATGTTTATTGTCAAGGTGCTGCCAAAAATCTATAAGATTTTTTTACTAGATATATGCAAAAGTTCATGCCGTTTTTTAAATAAACTTTTCAAAGATAATATGAAATTAAGCAAAAGTTTCGGACCCGACTGGGACTCGAACCCCGACCTCCTAGCTACCGCCCAAGTGAACTACTATTGTGCTACCAAGATCTACAACTGATACAACCAGGTATTAATCACAGTGTGAGTAGTGGAAAATATACCGTCAAGTATTTACCAATTAACGGGGATCAGTTGTAGGTCTCGGTAGCACAATGATAGTACACTTGGACAGTAGATAGGAGGTCCTGGTTCGAGTCCCGATTGAGTCCGAAAACTTTTGCCCAACTTCACATTACCTATATTTCCACGTTCTCGGCGTGTTAATAAAAATTCCAAAAAATAAAAACTTGTCAAAGATTTTATGACTTACATTATAATTAGCATATGTTATAGGTATCACAATAATATACTCAATTGATAAAGCCATCAAGTCACATATTACTTGTTGCCCTACTATGATATAAAATGCATGCTTGATGTATTCCTTACGACCCTAAAACTTAAGGGTCGGCACAAGCTATCGTGTTCCCACAAGCAACGGCACAAGCTATCGTACCAAATCATCGTAAAATTAACGTAAAGGTACGATGAAATTGCCACAAGCTATCGTACCAATTTGGTCGATGCCATCGTACCGCGTCGTACCATCGTACCACAGCTTGTGGCGATTTCATCGTACCCTTACGTTGATTTTACGATGACACGATGATTTGGTACGATAGCTTGTGGGGCCGTCGTACCATCGTACCATAGCTTGTGCCGTGCTTGTGGCGACCCTAATTGTTTAACACTCAACAATTTGGTTGCACTTTCTGGTAGGATGCACAAAACTATACATGTTGATCACGACAAACCAAAGTGCTTTTTTGACTAGATTTTTGTTTTTCATTGTCTACATTCATAGTTTTTATCCATCCTACCAGAAAGTACAACCAAATTGTTGAGTGTTAATGCTAGGCGTGTAAGAATTCCTAGACTCAAAAACATACACGGATTAGTAATAACAACAAGAACAAGTTCATGAAGACACTGATAGTACTAAGTATAAGATAAGAAGTGGCGCCGAATATACGAACTTCGGTAGTTGCAATTAATTTGGATGAATTTGTCGAGGCATCCATCACTGCCAATTTCACAAAGATAACCTACGATATAGCCAATAATACCACCTAGTCGAATTATAGGCTATCTATAAATTGATGATTTAGAAACACCTACGTGGAAAATTTCTATAGGCATTCCCACCAGAAATAGAAAATTTAGCACGATAATAAAATGAAATTAATTTAAAACTTTTTATACTGCTCATTTGAGCCCAGAAAGAATGTACTTTATAGATCTCATGTGAATCCAGTGTACTTTATACTACTCATGTGATCCCAGAAACAATAGAACTGATCAAGATCTTAAGATGGATTTTTGCCACAAACTAGAAAAGGACAAATAAGTTTAATCATCAAACACGATATTCAATGATCACATCTTACTGGACATAAAAAAAGCTAAATCTACTTCAAAATATCTCGTTCCTCTCTTTCATGCCAAAGTCCCTCTCCCTCACGCTAACTAGTCAGCGATATTGATCTTTTGAATTGAAAACATAAAATGCTATGTATCGTTTTGATCATCAAAAAAAATGTGAACACCAAGATCGGATCGTTTGACCTAGGCATTAAAGAACCAGTCCAGTAAGTTAAAATCATATGAAAATGATATATTTGGAAAGATCATGAAAAATGAAGCATTTTTTGTTTTTACGGCATGTTCTGAATCGTTGTAGTTT
>JAQGBS010001664.1:0-15033 GCA_034698545.1 Acrobeloides obliquus
AACATGCCGTAAAAACAAAAAATGCTTCATTTTTCATGATCTTTCCGAATATATCATTTTTTCATATGATTGTAACTAACTGGACTGGTCCTTTAAAAAAGTTTAAAAAATATTTGCTTGGTTTTTATTTGTAGGGACAAGAAAAATTTAAGTCAATGGCATTTTTTACAATCACATGGCAAATTGTTATAAATGATTTAATACAAGTCAATGTTTACATAATATTTTCGATTACTATTTTGTTGCCTTCGGAACCTATCATTTCCAGCTACTGGCAAAACATGCTTTCTTTTATAGAAAGTTTTTCGCATAATAATTTGCTATCCTTTGCATTTTTGTTAGCATTAAATAGGCTGACTGTTTTTACTGCGCCTAAATTAGCAGTTTTCTTGAATAGAAAGGCCATTCTTTATGGGTAAAATTTGTGACTTCGAGTGTTCAACTTGTAATAATGTAAATTTTTAAAAATTTAGATCCATAATTGCAATTTGGGTGTTAATAGGTCTTCTAAGCATTGGAATTTTGCTTGGTACATGCCCAATGTATATTGATGTTACAAGTTAAGGTTAACTTTTAAAATTGTAAAAATAAACTTTTTTTAGAATTGACATTTAGACCTGCATGCTCTAATACTGAAAATTATTGTAACCATGTAACTATAAGTCATTAATCATAAAATGGGGGGGGGGCATACATCAACATATACTATAACAGTTCACACTTGAATTGTTGTAGGCTTTGCCAAACTGACTGTTTAGGAAAGCCCCAGATGAGAATATAAATTAAACCTTCATTCAAAATCTGAAGTCAATGGGGCACAACAGGTTGTTTTTTGACTGGTCCCACATTTCAAAAATCGAGTTTAAATCCGTTTTCATCGCCCGATAGCTCAATCGAACGCCCGAATTTCTGAATCGAACGTTCAAAATTTGGATATTTTTGTTGGCAAGGGAAATTTTTGTCAAAAAAGATTTTCGCACACGCAACCATTCTAGGAATTCATCTTTAGATTAATCAATATTATTCCACAATTATTCCCATATTGATGACAATCGTGTATGCATTAATTTTCCTTGAAATAAGCCTAGGAATCTTTGGAAGAAGTTATTGCTGTCTGCTTACAAAATATAGGCTGAAACATTCTCACAAAGACAAACAATTTTTCATACAAGTAATCTCAAATATATTTCATGAGTATGTCAAAAATTGTAGAGTTTTTTAATTGGTGGCGCATTTATCGTACAAACTTTTGTTCATACGATCATTTATTTGCCATATGTCGAAACCCCGTAAGCTGGTTGTACAAAAGAAATAATTTTGAACAACTTATTTAACACCCGACAGGCTGATTGTTACAAGATAGAGTATTCACCCAGTTTTTTATGCTGAACACGAATCCGAAAACGATTTTTTATATAAAAAAGTGCTCTGAAAAGTACAGTTTGAAAAATAAATTTTACAAAAAATCTTGCAAGATATATAAACAAAATTGAAAATTCACGAAATTTCGCACGAATGGCCGAGTGGTAGTGTGCTTGACTTTGGATCATAAGGCCTCTGGTTCGATTCCGCCTTACGCCTAATTGTTTTTGCTCGTATTTAGTAAAGCACTTTTTATCAAAAAAAATTTTCGGATTCGTGTTCAGCATAAAAAACTGAGTGGATCCTCTATCTTGTAACAATCGGTTTTCCGTGTGTTAAATGGCGACAGACACTTTGCTCCGTATCTCCGAAAAATCGATATTCGAAGTATGAAAATGAGTCTCAAACCCTGATTCAGGGTAGGCCTTGTGAGTAATAAAACGAAAATTGGAATTTGTGAAAAATTCTTCAAATTTTGTAAATTCTTGGTGTTTCAGGTAGTTTTATGCGCTGAATCGATTGCGCACATTTTCGAAGCATGAAAATGAGTCCCAAACCCTGATTCAGGGTAAGCATTGTGAGTAATAACCAAAGGATGAAATATATAAAGGACCTATTACCAAGGAGTGGAAAAATTCCAATTTTCGCTTTATTACTCACAAGGCCTACCCTGAATCAGGGTTTGGGACTCACTTTCATGCTTCGAATATCGATTTTTTCGGAGATACGGGTCAAAGTGTCTGTCTCTCTTTAAATGAACTTTTTATAAAAAAATTTTTTTAACTTTCTAATCTGTATGAAAATTCTGCATCGATTCGGATATTTAGTACAACCATCTCACGGAGTGTTAATGCTGATTAAAAAGCAACCAAGAAATTCTATTTATTATTAAAACTTTTTCAACGGCACTACTAATTTCTGTCGATGCAATAGTGGTTTTATTCATGAATAGCATTGCTAAAGAAGTCGTGAAAGAAATTTTCGACTGGAAACAGACAAATATTTGTTATGTTCCATATAAGATATTCGGACATCGAAATGAATCTACTGAAGATTTGCAAAGCATTTCAATCAAGTTTTGAAAAAAATTTTTTTAATCTTTTCTACAAATTATTATTCTCAAAAAATAAAATTATACAAAGCATGCTTTTCTATCTGCCTGTTAATTAGAATTTCCTTCGGATGACATAAAAGGAAGATATTGAATGAATGCGTGTATATGATTTTCGATAACTTATAGAAAAAACTTGTATACAAATCGTCATGCTAGAGATCTTGGCTCTTCTTTTATCATACTCAATGATTCAACATTATCCTAAAAAATTTGTTACTATAAAAACGTGTAAAGAATGTTTGTCTGATCAGACGATCTCGGTAACGTTAAATTTAAACCCAGAGCGCTAAAATAAAAGTTGTAGAGGACGATGAGAGGCGTCGAGGGGGTACCCCTTTTTTCAGATTTTTTTCAATTCTTTTCGAAAAAATTATAATGTACCTATAGGTGCATAATAAAAGTGGTCGTGTTCGTGAGACAATCAAGCTCAGTATATACTGAGCTTGATTTTCCCGCCAACATGCATCCCTGCGTTGTCGTATTGGCGGGAAAGCTGAGACACCCTGTAAGAAAACTAGCAAGACCACTCAATTTTTTTAGGATACTGTTGTTAAACTGAAAGAGGCGAATTTTTAATTGGAGTACTTTCCGATGTATCTTTAGGTACATATGCTGCTCGAGAGTGCCGTTCGGAGTATCCGCTCGGAGTCACACTCCCCCCCCCTCCCGAGTGCAGAGCGCTCGGCTCCCGATATTCCCATAAATTTGAAAAATTCAACTGTAAACCTGATTTTCATCGTTTCGATAGTCTTGCTTCGAATTTCTTTTTCTGCCACCCTTCCGCCTTTGTAAGTGTCCGACTTTAGCCATCAACAGATAAAGGAATATTTGAAACAGTGACATAATGGACATGCCGACACAAAACCCGCTAATGCCTAACAACAAGTTTTATATGAAACCGATGGTTTAGTGATACGGACGAAATTTTGTAAATTAATCTCAATAGGATCTTAATGTTTAAAGGACCAGTCCAGTGGGAAAAAAATTGTTTTGTGTTATTGAAACGAAAATTCTGATTCATGATTTCGTTTCAATAACCCAAAAATAATTTTCAAATTGGATAATTTTGACTTTATACTACGGTTAAAAGTGAACCAATTACCTCCTATATTTGCGATAAACTCAATCAAAGAAATTTTATACGCTTGTTCAGTATGCGTATACCTTCCATTTTGATACAGCAGCCGAATATAATAACGTGAATTTCTTTCAGATGTGTCCCGTAGAAATTGACCCGCCTACAATTTTTATTTTTCGACACATTCAACAAAAAATAGGCTTACAACTTCAGGATTAAATTTTTGTGATTGTACATCAGCAATCGTGTAAGTCCTAAAAAATTGAATCTTTGGAGCTACTACACAATAGAGGGGTGGGAGCATCCACGTGAAAAAATTTTCTGTAAATGACTCAGAGAAGCGTTTTTTCGCTTCGAAAATGTCAAATTCGGATTCCCCGCATGTTTTTATTCCTAGTGTGGTCATTTTCACACAAAAATTTCAAAAATTTTTCACGTGGGTGGCCTCCCCCTGTTGTGTAGTAGTTCCGAATCTTTTTTTTCATTTTTATATGTAAAATCTTTACCAAAAATCACAATATTTTTCACACTTCTTTACGCATTCCTAAAATTTATAAATTTTTGTGTATTACAACGAAAACATGCAATCTATTTCATTTTCCTGATTCAATAAAAAGTTGTTTGTTGAAATGATTGAACCAAGATTACAAACTCCAAGCATCTTTTTTATCGATTTTTGCGAATTTTAGTTCATTTTCGCTTCGTTACACATAATCCCTTCCCTGAATCAGGGTCAAGGAAGCATTTTCAGGGTTCGGGAATGCGCGCAATCGATTCCTCGTATAAAATTACCCCTATAGAGAGATCATTTTCAGAAAAGAAAATTTTGAAAAAATTATCACGTTATTTTGGACCCCTCTCCATTTAAAAGTACCAAATTGAATCATGGAAATGATATAGATGTACATGTTTTCGTTGTAATACACAGATGAAACTTTACACGCAATTATCTTGTCAACGGTAGCGAGGAGGAGGACACCCCAGGGAGGGGTTATTAAATCGAATTAGAGGGAGGGATCACTAAATTGAAAGGTGACTGTATCAATTCAGAGAAATTTTTTTATGCCTCGTAAATGCGCGTAATCGATTCCTCACATAGAAAAACCCCTATATAGCTGATTTTCCGACGAAAATTCGAATTTATTGCATTTTCGCTTCAATGCAATCAGGGTCAGAAAAGCATTTTCACGCTTCGGGAATGCACGCAATCGATTCCCCGCACAAATTTACCCTTATATAGGTTCTTTTTAGAAAAAATTTTCCGGCCCAAAAATCAGTTGCAGAACTTTTCGATCAAACTTTTCAATTAATACCTTACATTATAATATCTTTCCACATCGTTCGGCATTTTCATACAACTTTTGTGCATAGAATCAACTATAGAGTTAGCTGTGATAGGTAATACACAATCATGAAAAGTTTTGTTTTTTATAGGATCACATGTTTGTTCAATGCACTTGGTATAATTGTAGTTATATTGGAGATCGATGTCATGACATCGTGAGCCGGCCAAATCTCTGAGCATAAGGTTTTTTGTTGCATCTATGTTGATTGTATGGGCTCCTAAAAGATTAAGAATAGGAATGTATAGTCCGTTTCAGCTGGAGTGGACAAAAAAAGTTGCGCCCATATAGCAAAGTGGAGAAGGAAGCCGATCGATCTTTTTTCGCGAAAATTCGAATTTTTTTGTGAAAAATTGGAAAAGTTCAAAATTTATTTTTCTGGCACACCCTGTACAAATTTCAAATCTAAAACTCAAATATGTTATAACAAAATTAGTCAAAAACCAAAAAAAAATCATCAAAACCGAAAACTAACTTTCTTTCGTTGACAGAGAATGAGAGAACAAAAACATTTTTTTAAACATGATTTATTTGACCTTTTTTAAGTCTCAAGAATGCCCCTAACTCATTGTATGTTGTATGAACTTTTTTTATCAAACAAGGTAAGACTAGAAACGAAATTTTTCTTTCCTCGTAGATCCAGAACTTTTCAATTCTAATAGATTCCGTAGACTACGAAAACCAAATAGGAACCACATTTCTTCTAGTACACTACTCTTTTTATGATGTAATATATGAATGTCAATGGGTGCAGGAAAATTTCAAAGTTGTCTCTCATGTAGCCTTATCTATCAAAATCGTGAATTGAGTGATTTTTTCACGTGCCATATATAATCGAATTTGCAGCCATAGTCGCATTTATTTGTTCTATTTTTCGTTGTTGTTAGTCCTTGACTTGCTGTCCTATATATTTTCTCTCTATAAATTTCGAAATGGAACAAGTCCTAAATATGGATGAGCTAAAACGCTTGAGCCAAAATCAGCGGAATCAAATGATTTCTGGCCTAAAGCAACAAGAAAATATGGTCTCTTCATCCGATCGAGATGTCAAATTAATCGCTTATTTACAAACGTCCATCATGGAAGCTGCGGATAGATGCCTACAAGGGTGTATTTCCAAGCCGGGAGGCAAACTGACCAATGATGAAAAGAACTGTTTGAACAAGTGCATGAATCCGTATAATAAATCATGTGAACTTTTGCAACGTCTTCAAAGTGACTATTTTAATGAATTTCAGGAGTATTAAACATTGAATTTTTCTTGAAAATTTGAATTTTTTGTGAAAAATTCGAATTTTTTGGTAAAAATTTAATTTTTTGTGAAAATTCGAATTTTTTGTAAAACCTTTCCAATTTGCCCACTTTCTTTCCATTGTCAATAGTTTCAATAAGTCGATTGCACGCATTCCCGAAGAATGAAACATGCTTCCTTGACCCTGATTCAGGAAATTGAGTTGATGTATCGACGCGAAAATCAAAAAATTTCTTTTTTCGCCCGATAATCATTCACATGGGGGGGGGGGTAATGTTATATAGGAAATCAATTGCACATATTTTCTAAGCATAAAGAAATTATCTTGACCCTGATTGAGGGAATGGAGTTGGTGTATCGACGCGAAAATCAAAAAATTTTCTTTTCTGTCTCATAATCATCCATATGGGGGGTAATGTTATACGGAAAATCAATTGCGCACATTTTCTAAGCATGAAGAAATTTTCTTCATCCTATAAAATTACTTCCATGTGTATGATTTCCGGGCGAGAAAAGAAAATTTTTTGATTTTCATGTCAATACACCAACTCCATTCCCTGAATCAGGGTCAAAGAAGCATTTTCATGCTTCAGGAATGATATGAAGCGTTGTTTTGCACTTTTTTGAATCACCTATAACTGATAAAAAATACTCCAATTAAAAAAATTCTTCCAAATCATTTGAATTTTTGTGTTCAGAGTTTTTCGATTCGGAACTTGAAATTTTGAATTCATTTTCGCTTCAATTCACCCATCTCTATCCTGAACCAGGAAAGCATTTTCGTAGATCGGCAATGCGTGCAATCGATTTTTTGCATAAAAACCTCCTGGTGGAGTCGTTTGCGCAAAGATTCGACTCATAGCTCAAAAGCACCTTATATATTTAATATTTTCCTTCTTGTATAAATTTTGTAATTTTTTTGTATAAATTATAAATTTGTAAAAATTCCATACCTGGTCGGATATAAACCCAGCTCAGGTTGTTTATTGCAAAAGTTTGTATTGGGTCAAATTCTTCAGTCTCTTCTTTAGGTATTAACTTGCCTATATTTAAAAAGTGCAAAGTTGTATTAGTCAAAAAGCATTTACCGGTTATGTCTCTACTTTCATGAACAACACTAAACCATACACCCTTTCCACCTAGTAGTCCATGAACTGTGTTATTGGGGAGAATTATTCCAATACTGTTTTTGTCATTAGATAAGAAGATCTATATATAAGGGCGTCGGAATTAAAAGTTTTTGGGATCCCTTCCTCTCAAAAAACGCCTTAAAAATAGTCAGAAGAGAAAATGGTGTCAGAAGAGAAAAATGGAGTCAAAAGAGAAAATGGAGTCAGAAGATCTCAGTTGAGCCAACTGACTTTTTGATGCGTTTTTTGAGAGGGTCCCAAAAACTTTTATTCCAACGCCCTTCTATCGAATGGATAAAAAATTGATTTTTTAATCAAGTGTTTAGGATTCCTTCTTTACATGTAATTACCTCTTTTGAGTCAAACCGATAACATTTATGATGATAATCAAAAGTCTCTTTCACATGTTCACTACAAAAATTGAGTATACCATGTAGTGATAGAATTTCTTGATCAGTAAAATTCTTTCCAGTAACATTCAAAATTTCATCTAGATTCGGTGCCATCATACGAAACGTTTTGTGCGGAACTTTTCGGAGTAGCCTAGACACTTTCAGAGATGCATCATAAGTCAATAAAATTGAGTCGCATTTGTAGGCTATCTAAAAAGTTGTACTAATTTTTTATGGAAAAATAATATCACTATCGTGTTCCTTGCATAAAAATACTCATAAATTTTGAATGAGTTGAGTCAAGTGGTTTTTTGAATTTGCAAAAAGAAATCGCTCCGAGTGGGATTGAACCCAGCTCTTCAGTGCTGCTGTCTGACGTTCTAACCACTTGACTATGCTTCGGAAAATTTTCAAAACCTGAATTATAGTCATAATTATACCTTGCTCAAATTCAACTTCTCTTTATATTTTATCTTCCAAATATTTTGCATCCTGAAAAATTCCTTCAACAAATAAAAATCCGTTTCATTCCCAAAAACCATTTTGGCATCTTCATAAGCGTTTCCTTGCTCCACCAAACTTAGCACCCTATCTGGATAATTTCTTGGCAAAAATGACAAATACATATTCGGATATTCAGCATGCTCGATCATGGTGGAATAATTGATAAACCTTCCCATTTCTTTGACCTTTTCCAAGTAGAATCTTAGTTTGTGTTGGAGGAATCCAGGTCTTTTTGAATCAAGAAATTTTGTTTTGTATTCATCGTCTTCATTTACAGCACCATGGATTAACGAGTCAATCTTGGTTTTATTTAGGAGTAAGTCTGGGCAGATGATTAGATCTGGTATATTTAAATCCCCTAAAGAATGATCAAATACTTACAACTAGTGATATTTCCTGATTCAGGGAGAGGAGTGGGGTCAGCTGTACAAGGAGGGGGATACTGGCCCCTAAATACGATGTGGTCGCTTAAAAATTGGTAAAAAGGCGAAGTGGGAAGGGGATATAGTACCCCCTGATTCAGGGAAAGGGGTAGGATATCGAAGCGAAAATGAATGAAGAAACTATATCATTCTCAAAATTCGCATATTCAGTGACAAAATTGTCACCTCTTGTAACTTTGAGCATCACAACTTACAACTCCCAAAATACGTATGAGTAGTCTCGATTGATTGATACCACTCATTGATGGCAATTTTTGAGCATACTACTGCCAAAATAAAGCATCCGATTAGGGTCAAAATCCATACGAATCTTTCTAATTGTGATTTTGATATAAAGACATCATATAAACCGTGTATGGTGCAATGTTCCTAAAATTTCTTGAATTCCTAAAATTTTCCAACCAAAGAGTAAATACTACTCACTTTGTAATCACTATATCGTAAATCTTCAAACTTGTTCAAGTCTTTTTGTATTTTATCCAACCAGGTGACAAGCCTAAAAGTTAAAGGGGTGCCGTTTGAGGCCCCATCTCTAAAAAAATTTTTTTCTCCAAATTGGCTGATTTATGGTAATCCCAGGGTTTTCGGGCACGAGAAATCGATTGGTGCTAGTCGCAGTTCCGAAAAAATTTTCATGATCCCCTAAATTTTTGAGTAAAAATTCGATTCAAAAAATTTAGGGGGTTATGAAAATTTTTCGGAACTCGGGACTTGCGCCAATCGATTTCTCGTGCCCAAAAACTCCCAAGTACCAAAAATCAGCCAATTTGGAGCAAAAAATTTTTTCGGAGATAGGGCCTCAAACGGCACCCTTCCCCTTTAAGGCTGTTTATAACACGATTTCTGTAAGGCTCGATTTTTCGAAGGTACAATGTTTTCGAAAACACGTTTTAGTAACACACTTCAAAGACTAAAGCACTATTCACTCGACCACCAGAACTTTCTTTTTTTATTAAAAAAAATTACACTTTTCTCAGCAATATTTGTTCACTAGGAGACAAGCTACTTCCTTCCGTACCATCTTGGTGGAGCAAATCTGACATAATTTGCTTCACTTCGGTTTCCGTAAGAGGTGGTGTATTTGTCCCATTTGTATTTTGTAGTTTTGAGATAGCTTTGCGCCTCGAATCTGTTCTGTTCCTAACATTTTTTAGCCTAGGTGCTTTTCTATATTGATAGGTTTTTCTTCTACCACTCATAATTTAAAAAATCTAAAATGAAAAGTGATTAAATTTTTTTAATTTGTCAATCTTCTTATATTTGATTGTTCCTAAAGTTCGCGGAATTTTATCATGATTTTTGTATCCGAAAATTTTTTCTAAAAAGGACCCATATAGGGATAATTTTATGCAGGGAATCGATTGCACGTATTCGCTTAAATCAATGACATAGAAATTTTTTCATGCTTCGAAAATGTGCACAATCGATTCCGCACCTAGGACAATTTTTAGTCGCTTTTCCGGTGGAAATACGAATTTTCGTTCATTTTCGCGTCAAAACACCCACAACTTTCCCTGAATCAGGGTCAAGGAAGCATTTTCACGCTTCGGGAATACGCAATCGATTCATCGCATAAAATTATACGAGTCCTTTTAGAAAAAATTTTCGGGTCCAAAAATAAGCACAAATTCGGGCTAAAAATCACAAATAATAAAATTGAAGAGGAAATTAACTTTTTTGGCTTCTTCGCAAATATTTTGAAATAGTGTGAAAAGAAGTGTGAGTAATTTCCGTTCTCATCGAAAATGCTTCAAAAAAACTTTAACGTATGACATAAAAAAGAAAGACATTGTAAGAAAATGAGTAAGAAAAGATTTTTGATCAATATTTTTTCGTCAGGAAGTGGTGTAATAAATATACTAAAAAGTTGATTTATGATATTTTCTAAGTATAGATTGTTTTGTACATATCTGGTCAAAGAACAAAAAACTTTTCAAAATCAAATTTTTTTTTCTTTTAGGCTAAAATCAATTTCATGAAACTACTGCTAAGCCCCAATGAAAAATGGTTGTCCTCCAAAATTTCTGGCCTGACCAACGGGCGTTGTTCTTATCTGAAAAAAATTCGTCAAAAATTGAAAAGTTCATAAAAAATTGAAAATTTGTCAGAAATTGAAGATTTCGTTAAAAATCGAAAATTCATCAAACATTGAAAAATTATTAAAAATTGAAAAAATTCATAAAAAATCGAAAAAAGTTTTTTAAAAATTAAAATTTTTTCAAATTTTGCTGAATTTTTTTCGTTAAAGGAAGAACTCAGAAGCGCTCGGAAGAACTCGTAAGCACTCGGAGGCGCTCGGAAGCACTCGGATACAATCGGATCAGGGCGGAAATCTCGTTTGGAGCGCTCGAAGACTTATCGATCTGATCAGAAAATCTTCTCCCCCGAGCGCGACAGCGCTCGGTCCTCCCAGTTTATTTTGAACTAAAATTAATATATGCTAAAAAAAGCTTCAAGAACAAATAGAACTCAAATTAAAAATTTGGCGAAGGAATATTTACTCAAAACAGATTCTCCAGATAATAATGTTTGCACACTGCAAAAAATACCACAAGCAGCACAAACTTGAGTGATTATCGATCTCTGGATAAATTGGAATCTCGTTTAACTCGATTGATGAACACATGATTACTCATGAAATTCCATTTGTCTTCCAACTAAATGAGAGCAAGATGGCTCTTTACATTATGTTAATGGGAGTTTTTTTATAGTTTTTTTTGCAATTCAATAATTCTGATGTTATATGCTCATGGGAAATTTGTATGCAAATTTGAGTTTTTTACCACTTCTATATAATATTTTTATAGTGAGCTGTAAAATAGTTTCGAGTAACGTGCTCAAGTGGCCAGGACGACAGCCTTTCATTTTATATGTGAAGACTCATGTTGCCGTATCGCAACCAGAGCGATCACCACATCTAAGTTGAACCGATGGAATGTCGCCCAGACGCTGGCTTACAGTGCTTGCCAGGCACCAACGCTTTAGCAAAATCTTTGTGACTTCACCCGGGATCGAATCAGCAGCCCTCGGCACTATTTCCTGCGTCTTAGACCACTAAGCCATCCGTCACCTGCAAGTACTCACTCCAACTTTGCACTTAACGAAAAAAAATTTGAAAAAATTATTTTCAAATTAGTTAATGTTGGTGTCATTTTATTCGTCACATAAAGTTATAAAGAATTGCTACAATGTTCATTTTATGAAAATTCATAAAATCGATGCAAAAATGGATTTTTTGCTCGATAAATTTGAATTTTGGGATGTATTAACACGAATACTTGGGATCAGTTTAACTAATAAAAACATTCAGTTTAGTTCAAAACACATAACTTGATTAGCCAAAGTTTTTTATTTCGAATAAAATTTGCATAACTATCATGCGCCTATATGTATTGAAATGTCAATAAAAGTGGGTAAAAATTCTGTCAGTTACTTGCCACTCACTTACTACTCATAAAGCAATCTGTCGTCGGTGGGCTCTCTAATCGAATTTTTGTGGCACGCTTAGAGTTTTAACTCAAGCCGCCAAAACCAAACAATGAAAATCTAATTATCGCACTCGAGGCGTTGACTAATCCCGAGTCCATTTCGAAAAGAGCGGTCACTTCTTTTCTTTGGAGGATGGGGGGTCATTTCGGCTTTTTGAGATTACTCGAATTTTATCAAGAAAGAAGAAGAAGAGAGGGGCTAATCCGTTTGGTTGTATAGTCTTGTTGACTAATTTTTCGATCTTTTACATTTTTTACAGGAATAGACTTTGTTACATGGCGAGATGTAAAAAAATGGAAGCGCATGACCTAATGGCTAGGACACTGGGTTTGATTCATGTTTTTGACGGAATTCGATCCCATCAGGGACGAAATTTTTCTTTTAGCGATCATAAGAAGTTGTAAAAAATAACCCCTTAACATTAGTAGGCATGGTTGTAATCGGCACTTATTTTCAAAATTGACATAATTCTAAGCACTTTTGCGCAAAAATAAAATTAACACGGGAATACTTTTTCAAAATTGTATAGGCTTAAGCTTAGGCCTAAGCCCAAGCCTAAGCCTAGTTCTAAGACTAAGTTTAAGACTAAGCCTAGGCCTAAGCCTAAGCCTAAGCCTAAGCCCAAGCCCAAGCCTAGTCCTAAGCCTAAACTTAAGCCCAAGCCTAAGCCTAGTTCTAAGCCTAAGTTTAAGCCTAGGCCTAAGCCTAAACCCAAGCCCAAGCCTAGTCCTAAGCCTAAACCCAAGCCCAAACCTAAGCTTAGTCCTAAGCCTAAACTTAAGCCCAAGCCTAAGCCTAGTTCTAAGCCTAAGCTTAAGTCTAAGCCTAAGCTTAAGCCTAAGCCTAAGCCTAAGCCTAAGCCTAAGCCCAAGCCTAAGCCTAGCCATAGTTCTAAGCCTAAGACTAAGCTTAAGCCTAAACTTAAGCCTAAGCCTCTGTCTACTAATATCATGAATTGCCAGCGTCCTAACCAATCGGCCATACACACCTATTTTTAACTTTTCCATAAAACAGAGTTTAGCTAGGATTTTGAGCAATTTTTGATTTTTTTATACTGATTTTTCGTCGAGCTATGAATTTCTTCACTATTTTTGCAAATTTTTCAAAAAAATTTTTTTGAAAAACCGAGACCAACAAAATTTCCCTCTATCAAAACAGATTTCAAAAATTGCCTCCCATCTCATCTGTCACTCGCAACTTCTTCGCCGAAATCACCTTTCTCTCCCAACAACAACCACCGGAAACAATGTTCATTCTTCAAATCCTGAGCCGATTTTTACGGTGTGCCAGAGTGGTTGATGAAAAAGACGAATGTTTCGCGGAAGATAAATGATCACGGCTTTTCTCTTCGACCTAGTGGACCGGCTGTCGTTTGCTTAATGAGGCATCATTTAAAAAATGTAATTGACTCTAAACAACGACCACCGGTCGATTTGTTGTTATGAGTTGGTGGGTCGTTTTGCTTCCGTTTTTATTATAGGGCAATGACCGGATAACAATAGGGCTAATTATTGCGTCAGTGAAGGAGAAAAATGCGGGTAATATGAGTGTATATTTGTGTTAGAGGGTGGTAGTGAGATGCGTATTTTTCGATTTTTGAGGAATTTTTCAATTAAATAATTTGAAAAATCGCAAAATTGCCAATTTTTGGGGCACCCTGTAATTTGTTGTATGCATTGGGTTCAATACTAGAAAAGATAAAAATGGTGCGAACGCGCCTGTTCATAGCCAAGTGGCTAGTGTGTTAGTTTTTCAAACGCATATCCAGATTCGAATCCCATCTCGATCCAAAAATTTTACTTTTTTTTAAATTTGCTATGCAATTTTTTAATTTAACTTTAAATTATTCTTTTTAGCTGGAAGTTCATTGGTTGCACTATAATAAAATCGTAAAATCTAATGGAAAAACTCTTTATCTCTTCTTTAGTTTCATAAATAAAAGATTTGACTCGTCTTTGGAAGACATGAAAAATGAGTGTTTTATGAGTTTTTTTGAGCGTCATAAATTTTTCGGCAATGAATTTTTTAGATTAACAATGTAACTACGCTTCCTAATGACGCAAAAAATTGTTTTCTAATTCTGACTTGTATAGTCAACTCTCCATCCCTGGGGTCTATTGTTGTACTTGGTGACAAGTTCACTAAAAAACCGACAAGTTTGCCACTTATCGCTTGTCGAAAAAACTGACTAAGCAAAAGAGGTTAGTCAGTTTTTTTCGACAAGCGACAAACTTGTCGATTTTGTAGTGAACTTGTCATTTGTCACTAATTACTTGTCACTAATCAAGTACAACAATAGATCCCTGGGGTTGATTGTTGTATTTGATTAGTAACAAGTGGCAAGTGACAAGTTCACTAAAGCTAATGAGCTTAATCACTTTTTTGACAAGTGATAAGTGACAAACTTGTCAGTTTTTTAGTAAACTTGTCACTAATCACTCGTCACTTATCACTTATCAAGTACCCACATGTCAACTTTTTCATTCATTTATGCTCACTTGTCGCTTATCACTAATCACTTGCCACTAATCAAGTACAACAATAGACCCCTGGGGACTGGGTTCAGGGTGACGGAGTTGAAAGCGCTTCTCAGACCATGTATTAGCCTATTTTCTCTTCAATTCACATATCTCTTCCCTAAATCAGGGTCAGTAAACGTTTTCCAGAACCGTCAAAGCGCGCAATCAATTCCTCGCATAGAAAAACCCCTTATAGGATTATTTTGATGAAAACTTAAAAAATTGCAAAATTGCCATTTTTGGGGCACCCTATAATTCAAAAATATCCTAGCATATGAAGCAAGTGCACAGCCCAGGGTGTGCGCGAAATTTGAGAAATTTTAGACTTCTAAATTTTCCATTCGGAGCAAATTTCAATCCCTTCAATATGCGTAATTGCGCAGTCAAACCCTTTATATCTCATGCCG
>JAQGBS010001665.1:0-15031 GCA_034698545.1 Acrobeloides obliquus
ATTTAACAGTAATTTGAAAAATTCAAACGGATATCATTTTCTATACCATTTTTAAGTATTTTTGCATAAAAATTTTATAAAAAAATCGTCTTTGTGAGTTCTCGTCCAAAATGGGTTAAACTTCTGAAATTCCTTTTTATGCATAACAAAAGTGCATAAGTTGAATGCCTACATTAATTTCACAGAATTCTTGGTTCTTGCTAAAGTTTTCCATGGTGTTTGAACAATATTACCATTTGACTACATAAATCTGAGACTACAAAGCTATTGCTTTTTAAATCTTTTTTTATCGCGTGCGTGTGAAATTCTTGTGATCTATTAATATTGTGTTATATGAGAAATGGCACCGCAATCACATTTTGAATTTGTAACACATTTTTTATCAAACAAGTCTGTAGTCCGAAATATAAAAATTTATTCAATTTTTTTAATTAAATGTATGAACAATACAGAGTTATTAAGAGACACTTCTTGAGTATTCAAAAGTTGTCTTAAACGGTTCGAGTGCGATCCAAGTTGAATTTATAAAGTGAGATTAATGCGTGGGAAAGTTTTTAAAAGCCATTTTGATTCAAAATTTGAGGAGTAAAAAATTCAAAATCTTGTCCGAAGTTCAAAGGTATATATGTTACGGGCGAACCTGAATCATTCAGGTTCGCCTGGACGGATCTGAATCATTCAGATCCGCCCGGAGGATCTAATTCGATAGGCTTAGTGCTAGGCTTAGGTCTAGGCTTAAGTTAGACTTAGGCCTTTTTTCTAGGTTTTTTTAAGACTAGGTTTTTTAGGCTTAACTTAGGCCTAAGCTTAGGCTTTAGGCCTATGCTTAGGCCTAGTCTTAGGTTTAGGATTAGGCCTATTCTTAGTCTTAGACCTAAGCCTAGGCCTACTCTTAGGCTTAAACTTAGGCTTAGTTTTAGGCCTAGTCTTAGGCCTAAGCCTAGTTTTAAGCTTAAACTTAGGCTTAGGCCTAAACCTAGGCTTAGGCCTAGTCTTAGGCCTAGTCTTAGGCCTAGGCTTAAGCCTAGCCTTAGGCCTAAGCCTAATTTAAACCTAAAAAGCATATGCTTAAAAAAACCTAGAAAAAAAGCCTAAGCCTAACTTAAGCCTAGGCCTAAGCCTAGCACTATAAGATGTCATAACCCCCCCCCCCCCAATTTTGCTGTGAGGAATCCGAAAATGACAATCAAAACAAATTGAAAACTTTTTCTTCAGACTTAAAAAGCGTAAAATTGAGAGAAAGTGGTGATGAGAACAACTAGCAATTATAATAAATTGAAGCTTAATATTTTGATTTGAAGGTGATATTTTTATCCAAAATGTGGAGGAAAGCGTCGATGAGAACAACTAGCAATTATAATAAGTTGAGGCTTGATATTTTGATTTAACGCTTAATATTTTTAATCCTAAAGTGGAGAGGAACGCGTTATGAAAACAACTAGCAATTATAATAAGTTACAGCTTGATATTTTCATAAAATTTGTCTATCTTTTTTGTCTATCTAAAATTGGCATTTTAGATCGTTTTATCCTAAAAATCGAATTTTTTTTTGAAAGAATCAACTTTTTAGACATTTTCCAGAGGTCTAAATCAAAAAGCGACTATAGTAACGAATAGCTCGTGACTCGAGCTATATGGTTAAAAAAAGATTATCGAAAACGGATGCGTTTTCGCAGAGATATCCTCAATTTACTATAGCAAATTCTTAGTCCATACTACAAAAAACCCTATATTTTCAAACGCTTTTTTAAGTGTGAAAAAGAAGTTTTCAATTTTTTCATTGTCATTTTCGGATTCCTTGCAGTAAAATTGGGGGATTATGACATCTTAACACAGAAATTATCGACAAAAACTCCACTTCCGGTCTGTACCTTCAATACCATCGATTTTTTAGCACTTAAAATTGAAGGGTCATTGACCCATTTTCTTTGATCTCTAATTTTGGATTTTTGGTAAGCTCGTGTTCGCCAGTTTTTTGGGCCACCTTGTAAGTTGAAGTTCCTTTAAAATATTGAAGATAGAAATTTTTGATAAACAATCGGGTAGTTCGGAACTATACCTTATAAATAAATATGGTTAGTAAAACTTGCAATATTTATTTTTCTTTTAGCTATCTTACAAAACAATTTTATATTATTGTTATTTTTGAAGAAGAAGAAAAACAAATCTGTGGAGTTTGAAATTGTGTTAGCATGTTCAACTTAAGAACTCTACATTATTATAACGATTGTATAGTATCATTTTTATCGGCTATCTTAAATTTTACCTTAATCTTTTTAATACATTTTAAAACTACAAAAGAGCTAAAGCCCTATAGTCGAATGCTGTTGTGTACATGTTGTGTGGATTTGTTTTTTACAGCTTTGGTTTTTCTTACGAAGATGGTAAAATTTTTAAAATGGTTTACATATATAATTTCATATGGGGCACTTATAAAATTTTTCTGGCATTCGACCTGACAATACTTGAGGGTACCCTTGAGGCCGGCCGCAAGTTGTCGTCGTATTTTGGTGTCGTACTGTTGTACCTTTCTGTCATAACGTGGTATAACAAAAAGTACAACAACTTGCGGTCTCGAGTCGTACTTTTTAATGCATCTTGAATGAAAAAGTACGATAACCTGCGACCTCATGTGGTGGTATGACAATTTATGTCCAACCTTAGGCCCTACACAAGCTTACGCAAGTTCGTCGTACTAACAAAAAATTTTTAGGAAATGGAATTTAGCGACGGAATTTTTGTTTTCCTTTTAAGTGGATTCTTTGAAAAAGTTTCAAATCCATTATTTTCGATTTGTATTTACATATGGATATTTGGATTTTGGTATTGTTTAACAGCTTCTCCAATATCATTCTTTTATCGCTATATGCTCATTTGCAGGTATAAATACCTAGATAAAATTTTATTCATGATCGAATATTTTAGAGAACGGACTTTATCAACGTCTAAGCTAATTTTTATTTATTTCATAGTGTCTTTAATTGTTTCTGCTTATGTAGCAACTGTGGTATGGGCTTTTCCACAGGAATCAAGGTTAAATGAAAAATATATAAACATGATGAATATAGAACCATGGGTAGACGAATATGGATTCGCACCAAATTTTATTGCCAGTAAAATGGTAAGTTATTTACAGGGTGCAAAATTGGGTGCAGAAGACTACCTCAAGCTAAAAAAAGGTCGTTTTTTGTGGAGGTGGTGGGGGACCACCTCATCGGGGTTCCCTCTCCCCCCCCCACCTTGCCAACCTATGATCAAAATAACCCAATAGGTGTTTTTCTATGCGAGAAATTGCGAGCATTGCCGTTTCTTGAATATGCTTGCATGTCCCTGTATTATTCCTGCTTTTTGCTTCAATACATAAATCTCATCCCTAAATCAGGCATAGATTCGAATGAAACAAAAGGTTTGAAACGATACGAATGAAACGACTTCATTTCCAGACGGCGTCCGGAAATCGTTCGAAAAAAGTTTGAATCTGCCTGAAATATGTTTACTAGTGCCTCATGATCCCCAAAAAATTCGAACTTTTGAAACATCCTTCTTAAATTTACGTTTTTTTAAGACCGATCCTGCGATGATTGTTTGTGCTGCAAGTGGATTAATTTTAGCACAGGTTGCATATGGATTAATTATATTTTTTAATATAAAGATTTATCGAACATTAGAGCAGTCAAAACATGTGATGAGTCAACGAACTAAACAATTACAAAAACAATTGAATTGGTCTTTAATCTCACAAGTAAAAAATTTAAAACTAGAAGGAACCACTCTTGAATAGACTTATCTCCACATGGTCTCCTAGTCTAGAGCAGTTTAAATTCATTACACAAAAAAATAATTTAGGCAATTAACCCTATACTGACAACAACCCTCCCAGTCATAATCTCCATAACATGTGCTGCACTTCAAGTAAAAACTCAAGGATTAGGGCTTATTGTTATGTCAGCAATTTCTTGGATGACAGTGTTAAACCCTCTATGTACGATTATATTTGTTGCTCATTACAGAAGAGCTATTTTGAAAATGTTTCATATCAACACGCGCAATGGTATCAACCCTCAAAATAATTCTTCAACCAAGCGACAACAACAAGCCGAAACGAATTTACCAACTGTCGGATAAAGTTTTTCTATCAACTATATGATAAATAAAAACTTTACTAAATTTATTTGTCACAACGCGAATTTTGTTCTGTTTAAAAGAGCTATGTTATTTCGGCAAATATGCATCTTGCCCCCAGATTGATTGCGTGACAAGGTTTCCCAGATGTGACAAGGTTTCCCAAATATGTCAAGGTTTCCCGACAGTGACAAGGACATTAGTCTTAATTTCAGACATTAGTCCCTAAATCTTAATTTTGAAAACTTCCTTTTTTTCTTGAAAAAATGCTAAAATACAAATAAACACATTAAAACTGAATAAAAGTTGGATCAACAAAAACAACAACTGTTACTTCATAAAGTTCTCAACAACGGGATAAATATCTTAACTCAAAGCCTTTTCTCAAAAACAAGTTTGTTTTTGTGATTATTTTAAAAGACTTTAGTTTGAAAAAATTAGCCTTTACATTAGATCTTTATTCTTTATTTTTTGTTGAAAATGTCAACTATTACGTTAAATCCATTTCGAATTTTGTCGGGACAAGGTAAGAGTCAGGGGCGAAAAAGTAGGTGGCAGCAGCACCCCATAATCACCCACCCATCACTCAATAGGTGGCATCATCCACATCACCCATCACCCACTGGGTGGTGATTTGGTCATTGGGTGATAGTGGGTGATTGCACCCATCACCCAGTGGGGTGATGGGTGCAATCACCCATGAACCATGTTGTGGAGAGCCGCAAAAGTTTGTTGGACTGCCCGGTATGAACCTTTACTGTTGTTTTCTGCTTTCCGTTTTGGCGTCGACGCTTAACCCACTGCTCTATTGCAGCCAACGAATGTTTGACCTGTAAACTTCCTTAAATGGTTTCGATTTCATGAAGCTTTTTCTCTTGCACTCTCCGCAAATTTACTTATCATTTTCCTTTTACCCAGCTTACTTCTTTGGTGTACTATTTTCGGCGCTTTCGTCGAAACAACTCATGACCCAAAATCACCCACCATCACCCAATGACCAAATCACCACACAGTGGATGATGGTGATTTAGTGATTCATCCATACATGATTTTGGGTGGTGGCTCAATATTAGAAGTTTCATACTTACTTTTTTTAGGAAAATGTGCAGCAATCTTAGTAAACGATGGAAAGACCGAAATTCCTCGCATACAAGAAGAAATTTGGAATGATTCACCTCTTAGGATTTGTACCATTCGAGCAGCGGCAGTCATGCGGCGATTATGCAGGTTGCTGCTATTTACAATAAAATATTTAGGGTCTTAGAACATACATGCACAGTAGGAGTGGGGCCGACCCTTGGAGAATGGATAGATGATTTTTGTGATGTTTTTCTTCATCTTGGATGGGTGAATAAAATTTTTTCAAAATTTTGTCAAAATTATCTTGGTCCCTTACGATTTTTTTAGGTGGGGGACTTTTGCGCCCTCACATATGCAAAACGGCATTTTCGCACCTGACTTTTGCGCCCCTACATATGTGCGCTAATAATTGCGCCCCGACAGTTGTGCCCCAACATTTGCGCACCCGACTTGTGCTTTTTCATTTTTTAAATTTTCGACCTTTTTTGAAATAAATTTACAAGTTGGGTGAGCAAATGTTGGGGAGCAAATGTAGGGCGCATATGCCAGGGCGCAATGTGAAAGTGCAAATGTCAGGTGCGAATATATGAGGGTGCAAAAGACCCCCCCCCCCCACTCATTTTTTTCGCAAAATTTTTTTAAATTTTCGATGTATGAATGGTGTGAGGAGGGGGAAGGCCCCCTTGTGCATGTATGTCTTAGAAGCTAGACATGCTAATTTTTGCAAATTTTGTTCAAAATTTTTTTTAAAGCTGAAAAGCCTTTATTTTAGTGACTCAAAAATGCATTTTCCTACAGAAATTGTGGGTGACATTCATAGCCTTGCGGTCGATGCCAAAGAACTTTTTCATGGTTGGTCCAAATTACACCATATAGTGGACAAAGATAAAACTAGCTTAACATTGTGTTTAGAAGAATTAGCGCTTCTTCCAGAAATTGAGCAAAAGAAGGTGTTTTACAAAAAGTTATAAATTGTTAATTCTTAGGTTGATTGTATTGTTGTACTTGGTGGCCTCACAAGTGGACGCTTTGATTGCTTGTTTGGAACGCTAAATTCGGTATTGCTGGCAAATTCTCTGGTTGATTTGCCAATCTTTGTTATTGATGGAAGACACTTGGCTACTGTTCTTTTCGAGGTCTGGTCAGTGGCCATAAAAGGGGTGCGGAAATCATCTTGAGCATGAAAAGGAAATGCCCTACAAAGGAACAGACGGGGTGAGGGGAAATTTCCACAGCCCCCCATAATTACGGCATTTATTAATATTCTATGTTCAATGAATGAAGGAGTCATATTCCAGGGGGTATTGCACAAAAGTAAAAGTGCAAAGTGGGAGTGCTAAGTACAAGTGCAACGTGAGCCAAAAATACATTAAAAACTGCAAAGTGCACACTTTGCACTTATGCATTTTTTTACTTTGCACTTTTGAGAAAAAACTGAAGAGTCGAGTTTGATTCTTCAATTTTGAATAAGGTGAAAAGTAGAGTTTGACTTTTCAATTTTGAACTTTTCTAGATTAGCAAACACAAAAATTTTTTGTTAAACAAAAGTCACTTTTACTTAGCACTTTCATTTAGCACTTTTGGCTTTGCACTTTTACTTTTATGCAATACTCTCCAGAAGGGACCCAACTTTTTGTTACCCCAGTATCCAAATGAGGTCCAAAGTTCTTGATTCATCATCTGAGTCTGGATGGAGTACGCTTACATCACTATTAATGTTTAAGTAGAGCTGCCAGTTAACGCTTAATTAAAATAAAAGGTCACCTCGCTCAAAGTCCTCAACCAGAGATTAAGCTCTTTGAGAATGTCAACATACGTCAACACCAGAAGATCCGATAAGCTGATATGTACCAGAAGACTCCAACATGTTGGATCGTACTCGATCTAGCTGTGAAGCTTATACAAAAGAAGTGTACAGTCTAACCGAGCGAAGGTCATATAGCTTACATAGCACTGAGCGAGAAGAAGCTAAAAAGAAGCAGAGACATTCCTTGATTCTATCTCTTATCTTTTCACATTACAACTTCATTTGAGTCTTATAGGCTTTTTTTGTATTAACGTTCTAACCTTATATCTAATATAGTTCATCTCCAGGTCCCATATCACATTAGCCGTAAGCGGTAGTCAGGGAAACAATAGTAACGAGTGAACTGTTATTAAAGGACCAGTCTACTTTTGGGGAAATGATGTCATGTGATAGAGCATAAAATTTGGAGCATTTTTTGTTTTTACGGCACCACCTGAAAATCTAACGGTAGAAAGTTATGATCAAAACAAGATTGTAATTTTTTAATTCAAATGAGTTTGAACATTGAAGCGAAGAGTCGACACTCAGGCATCAATCAGATTGTTTATTGAAACGATTTAATAAAACATTAACAATTCAAAATCCTTGAACATTTAAGAAAAAATAAATACAACATTTCTTATAACTCAACAAGACAAATAAAATGACGCCAAAATTATTGAATTTGAGAAATGCTTTGGGTTATTGAAACGAAATCCCTGATTCATGGTTTTCGTTTCAATAACCCAAAGCATTTTTCAAGTTCAATAATTTTGGCGTCATTTTATTCGTCTCGTCAAGTTATAAGAAATGTTATATTTATTTTTTCTTAAATGCTCAAGGATTTTAATTTTATAATGTTTTATTAAATCGTTTCAATAAATAATCTGATTGATGCCTGAGTGCCGGCTCTTTGCTTCAATGTTCAAACTCATTTGAATTCAAAAATTACAATTTTGTTTCGATCATAACTTTTTACCGTTAGATCTTCAGGTGGTGTCGTAAAAACAAAAAATGCTCCAAATTTTGTGCTCTATCACATTACATCATTTCCCCAAAGGTAGACTGGTTCTTTAATTTTTTTTTAATAGAAGAATTTATTAATGTACATAAATTTTAAATACAATTTACACAAATTTACAGAAAAAATTTACTGGTTGAACCAAAAACAGTTTTTTAAATTTGCTACGCTGGTTAATGTACATAAATAGGATAATTCAGGACCACGGAAGCTTTTTCAAGGTTCGACAATGTGCGTAATTCATTTCGATCGAAAGCCCCCCCCCCCATATACAACATTTTGGGCCAATTATATTATCTTAGAAAAAATTTAAATACTTGAAAATTCTTGAAAAAATCGCCTTCGTTTTTAATATTAAACAGTAGTAAAACTTTTAAAAGAGTTTGCACTATTGCATAAATTAGTATTACATATGCATCGAAATTGATTATCAGTGTCAGGAGTTTTGCCATTACGACTCAAATGCAACATTTTGGGCCAATTATATTGCTAGAAATAGAACATAAAATTTTAGGTTTAAAAATTTTTTTCCTACCTCATGAAGGCAAACACTTAGAAGTTTGTAGTAGCGGTTATCGTTTTTGAAAAATTCTTCGATTGGCTCTTCCACTTCATCTGTGCTTATTGCTGTAGCAAAGGACTTTTCGACAATTGCACCTTCTTGGTTTCGTTTTTCGGGAAAGAAAACGCAGAGTATGAATTCATCATTATCAACTTCGAGTATTGCGCCGGTCTAAATTTTTTTAAATATATGTTTCCTTAAAATTTTAGAAGGACTTCCCATATAGACTGTTTCACGATTGAAGGGAAAAAGAACTCTTAGCGCAGTGGATAAAAAAGCGAATCGTCCGATCTGGCATGTTAAGCAACGTTGAAGCTGATAGGTTCGATCCCGCTAGGGTAAAACTTTTGATTTTCAATTTTTTTATATTCAATGATAATAAATTTTTGTTCGCTAGAAATAAACAAATTGAAAATCAAAACTCGTACACTAGTGGAATCGAACCTGGCGGTCCCAGCATTGCTTAACTTGCCAGATCGGATGATTCGCTTCCTTATTCACAGACTATGGAGAACGATCTTTTGTATATTCCCGGGAAATATACTATAGACAATTTTTTAGGAGAGGGATGCCCTTGTCTGGGTGCAAGAAATAGGTTTTGTATAAGTTTACCTTGTCGTCTGTCTGATAACAAATAAGAGCTAGCGCAATTTCAAAAAATATACAAAAGGTAAAGAAAGATAAATAACCCATAATAAGAAAGTTGAAGTTTAACTTTTTTTGTCGACCCTGAAAATAAATTTTTAAAAGAAGCCTTGACCTTTTCAATCATCATATGTCGGCAATGGGGGGGAAGTCTCCCCCTGGCTCACGCACTCATGGACCCAAAATTGAGAGAGGGTGACCACCGCATGGACCCAAAATTGAGAGAGGGACCACCGCATCAACCTCTACCTTGCCGACCTATGTCAATCATTATGTAGGACATTTCTAGCCAAGATTTAAAAGTTGAGTGCTGATGGCGCAGGAGCAAGTGGGGCAAAATGCGTCAAAACGAGGAGGATTCTAGCCTGGACTTTCGACCTTCAGGTATCGAATCTTTCCTTTTCAAGATGAATTTTGCGCCACCGGTGTTGAGCCTTGTTTTAACAAAATGCCTTCACCCTTCTTATGGTAGCTTTCCTCTTTTTAACTTGACATAAAAATTGAAATACAATGAATGAGTTCTGAAGCTCTAGTATACTTTTATATAGTATGATGATAAGTCTTCTCTTTGACGCAATGGGTGGAGCGTGCTTAGCATTAGGATGGTATATGCATGCAAAATTTTTTTAACATCCTTACTAAGTGATTGTATGTGTAGCTCTATGCGAGAAAGATAGAAAAAGGAGTGAATGTAAGAATTTGAATCTTCTTTTATTTAATTTATGCCGTTTCTGGTGCCAATAAGAGCATGTCCTTGCTAGCGAGGATAAAGCAAATACAAATCCAGACTGATACGAAGCCCACAAGGTGCAACGGAAAGTTATAAAGGAAATCGCTTTTGTTTGAACAATGTGAATCTTTTTATTGGAAAACCCTCAAAGCAAAAGTGACGCTAATTAACACTTAGAGGACAGACGTGATATTGGTGTATGATTATTGTCAGCTATGCTGATTACAAATATGTTAAAATAAAAAATTTAATTCCCAAAAAAGCTAGTGGTCTTTGAGCTTTGGGTCTGTTGAAAATTGGTTGACGTTGGTAAAATGCGCTTATATCAAAATCTCTAAAAGATTGAAGAATGGTTTTGGTGCCATTGAATAGTGAGTCCAGCTTTTGGGGAGATCACAAGACCTCTTTTCCATCTAGAAAAAAAGTTAATCGACTCTTTGCAACATAACCGGCTTTTTTCAAAGATCGACATTTTTGATTTGGTTGCAGTGGTTTTCGTCCCAAATGATCTTGTAGAAAAATTTGCCCAGATTTTCAGGAAATTTTTGGTATATCAGTTATGGAATGTTTGCCCACAAGTTGACTAAAAAATCAACTTCTATAGCTAGGGACCGTCACCGGTTTTCAGAAATCGGCTTTTCAATGAGATTTTCGTATCGGAATTGTTTTAAAAATAAAATCTACGATAGAAAAAACCAAGTAGTGAAAAAAAGCCGTGTCGAAAATGGATTTTTCTATGAAGATCGCCTATAAAAAAGGTGTTATTTTTCCACAGCTTTATAGGTAAAATGCGTGCCTTGACGTTTTATGAGCTGAAAAACTTCCTCTAGAGGTAATTTTATACGAGGAATCGATTGCGCACATTTTCGAACCTTGAAAACGCATTCCTGACCCTGATTCAGGGAAAATATAGATTTTATTCGACTTTTTTATACTCGTACTTGGTTTGAAAAAACATTATCGATAGATGCGCGCAATCAATTTTTCGCATGATTTTACCCCTATAAAGGCTGTTTTGACAAAAAAAATTTTTAGAACAGTCCCTTCTTTTTATCCCCTTTTTAAAGTTATACGTCATGTTTTGAATCGTTGTAGTTTTCGAGATAATTGCGTTTGAAATTTTGTGTACAAATTCTTCATTGTAATACACAAACTTTTTTGAATTTTTTGCGGAAAAATCGATTTTTTACATTGATTTTTTAAATTTTCATAAAATGAACATTGAATCAATTTTTTATAACTAAATGAGACGAACAAAATGACACTAACATCCAATTTGAACATTGTTTTTGGTTATTGAAACGAAAACGTGAAATCAGGGTTTTCGTTTCAATAACCTAGAACTATGTGCAAATTGGATAATTTTGGTGTCATTTTGTTCGTCTCATTTAGCTATAAAAAATGGCTACAATGTTCTATAAGATAAAGGTAGTTCATGCAACTTCCTATATTTCCTATTTTGTATAGTTGAGCTATTTTGTGTTTTGTAGCGCCTGTTTATTATTTCCTCGAACGATCGAGTGATTCAACTTCGAGGAGTGATTTTGTTTTCCTCGCCTTTGAGGCTTCATTCAAAAACACATTCCGTTCCACTTTTGGATCCGATGACACACGATGAGCAAAGTCAGTCCTCGGCATATATCGATGAGATACACTCTCCCGAACATTCCTGTAAATTTTCATTGAAATCTGAGAACCTTCGATTTTTGCCCCTATAGAATCTAGTGCCAAGCCAAAATTCTCGGATTTCGATGAAAATTTACAGGAATGTTCGGGAGAGTGTATCTCATCGATATATGCCATTTTTAGGCCATAAAAGTGCGATTTCACGGAGTATTACGCGTTTGAAATTTCGAAAAATGGCTTAAAATTGGGGGTAGTACACCTTCTAAACTTCTAAAGGAATTTTGAGGGTTCGAGAATTTGGTCGGGAACGGCTTTAAAAATTGTTTCGAGCTTCCTACTTTAATATTTGGTAGGTATTGTCGCTCTCGTGAGAAGAAAATTTTCTAGTGCTGGTAGGTACGAGTTTTTAAGATATATCCTCTTAAAAGTTCATTTAATTTCTTGGAAAAAAGCTTTTTGTTGATGTCTAATGTTCCTTTATGTGCCATTCGCATGATTCAGATTTCATCCTACATTTCATTTCATAAATATAACAAAGGTCTTCTCGAGATTCTTTTTTTTGAAGTCTTCCTGAGATCTTTTATTTAAAACGTATGCATGAAAAAGCCACCTATTGTTATAAAACTCAAAAAAGCCTTTAAAACAATAGCAAAGAACAGCTTAATTTGAAGAATACAATTCAACCAGCCAGGATTAAATATCTTATGAAAAAGATTACGCCTTTGTAAATCGTTCTTATAGCGTCAAAGAAAAGAGAAGTCATCTTTTCTATAATGGGAAATTAAAAAAAAACGGAACTACGGATTAGAATCCCATTAAAAAAAATTCTAACTGAATTACGGGTTTCTATAATAGGAAATTAAAAAATTCTTCTAACGGAACTACGGATGTTCAATTATCTTATAACAGAAAAAGTTACAATTTTTTCAATTAATTTACAAAATTACACTGCATTTTAGCAAAAAGAAATATGAAAATTTGTAAAAAATTAATATTTGGAAAAAATTGCTTTCAAGATTAAACAAATTATAAAGGGGACCCTTACGAAATTTTGACGCTATAACTTTCACCATCTTTCATGTTCGCCACGACAACTTTCGCTACGTTGCCAAAAAAACTACAACTTTCACCGCATAACTTTCTCCACGTAATTTTCGCCACTTTCGTGTTAATATACAGATTTATTGCAAATCAGACAACTCAATTAGTCTGAAATTAAATGTTTATTGACACGAAATTGGCAAAAGTTAGCGTGGTGAGATTTGTGGCGAAAGCTATATGCCAAAATTTTTTCCCCGTCCTCGGCTGGCAAAAATATAAGGAAAACCCTTATGATTTTTTTCCGGTTTTCGACCAGAATGAGAGGAGAGTTGCCCAATTTCTCCCCTGGCTATGCCCTTGTTTGGAATGAACAATGTCTAAAAACTACAACTTTTATAATAATAAGGTAGTTCATGCAACTTCCTATATTTCCTATTTTGTATAATTGAGCTATTTTTGTGTTTTGTAGTGCCTGTTTATTATTTCCTCGAACGATCTCGGGTGATTCAATTTCGAGGAGTGATTTTGTTTTCCTCGACTTTGAGGCTTCATTCAAAAACGCATTCCGTTCCACTTTTGGATCCAATGACGCACGATGAGCAAAGTCAGTCCTCGGAAATGATAAACAGTTCTGCTATCCATAGGCAAAATTTTGCAAGCTCACGCAAACACGGTACAAACACGAAAACAGTCAAAAGGGGCGGTATGCCGCATCACCTCAAAAAGGGAAGAGATCCCACAGGTTTAGATAGCTAAAAAGAAGCTCGAGACAACTATGTTGCAACCTGCGTTGAGGTTGCAGTACGGTTGCTATAAAGATTTGGGATAGCTCATTTTCGGGGAATGAGAAGGAGCGGAGCTACAACCTGTGATCCAATAAAGCCGCCGTGCTCCGAATGCCCAAATGTACCTATACCTTTATTGTATTGTAACACCTTTATTTAATAAAAGAGAGAGAATCATCAATCTTCTCTCTGACTCTTTTTATAAAAAAAGATGATGCAAATTTTCAAGGACGTGAAGAAATGCAGAGTAACATCGCAAAAAATTGAAATTTTGAAAAATATCTTAACTTAAAGGACAAGAACATGCACGTGCGAAATTTAGCTTACTTGCTAAAAACAGCAATGAACCTTTTATTTCTTAGTTGAAAAACACGAATATGACAATAAAAAAATCTGAAACCCGATATTTGAAAGCGAAAAATGCGTTTGAAAATCAGTGATTTGTGTTTTTTTTACCCAGAAATTCTGGACTATTGGGGAAAAAGTGGTCTAACTTTTTCACATCAACGCGAAAACTTCTTTTCTCTCGTACACGGGGGGTTTTTATAACCAGAAAATTGATTGGTGAAGGTTTCAGGAGCTAAAAAAATTTTTTTGACCTACCTGACCAGGATTTTTCAAAAAAATACTGCTGAAAATGAAAATTTTTGAAATTTTTTCAGATTTTAGCGATTCCGATTGTAATATGGCTTTTCCATGCGGGAAACATGAATTCGAGCGAAATTTCAAAATTTTCGATTTTCGCTTCAATACACACATCTATTTCCCTGAATCAATGTCAAGGAAGCATTTTCACGCTGCGTACAATAGTTGTTTCACATGAATTTCCCCTAATAGGCTGTTTGACAAAAAAATTTTTGTTTAATACTTTCTTTGTAGACATAATAAGTAAATATACCCCTGATGCATAGTAATTTTCCCTAAACAACCTAATTCCAATAATTTCAATCTTCCCGTGACATTAAAAAATAATAAAATCTTTAGCAGTAATTATAGGTTTATGTCTCCAATTATCTATGGGTATAACTTTTATAACGGTCTAGCATCTAAAATCTTTTAAAATTACTTAAACTACTTGAAGTAATGTACACTCAAACTAGCCTAATATATGAAGGTTTAATGTTGTTATTTGGTATCATATCAATTATTGCAAACTTCATCTTTTTCTTATGTGTTTATAGAGTAAGAGCCCCATATTTAAAACATACGACGATAAATCTATTTCATATTGGTCTAATTGAAATGTGTATATCGATTTGTGTTATGCTTATTCAACCCAAGTATGTAGTTTTTCACAAAGCGAAGAGCGGAGGCTTTCCTTTAAAGGACCAGCCCATTAAGTTACAATCATATGAAAAAATGATATATTCGGAAAGATCATGAAACATTTTTTGTTTTTACGGCATGTTCTGAATTGTTGTAGTTTTCGAGGTAATTGTGTTTGAAATTTTGAATTTGTTACAAGCTCTTCGTTGTAATACGTAAACTTTTTTAAATTTGTTGCGGAAAATCGATTTTTGCATCAATTTTTTAAATTTTCATAAAATGAAAATTGTAGCAATTTTTTATAGCTAAATGAGACAAACAAAATGACACCAAAATTATCCAATTTGAACATTGTTTTGAGTTATTG
>JAQGBS010001666.1:0-15027 GCA_034698545.1 Acrobeloides obliquus
TCTTTTATTTTTTCCAATAAGTGCCATATATACTTTAAGATTTTGTTAGTTTCAAAAATTTTTGAGACACTTTTTTTAGGTCCCCATAGAACTCGATTATCTTACAGATAACATGTCTTAAAAACATTTTGATTAATCTTAAAAAATATTGCAGACTAATGAAAAGGCAATCAATACACTAAATATTCTGGGCTCGTCTCTTGAAAAACATGATTCATACGAACCTGTTTCACAATCATGTGTCATTGTTAGGAAAGTTTAATAAATAACTTTATTAACACCCGAAAGGAAAAATTAAAAATTGGCAAAAATTTTTGTATAATTAATATGAATTATTCACAAAAACGTATTATGTTATTTAAAAAATTACAATATAAAATGATCATGTGATCAATAGCCTGACCCCCCCCCTTTTCCCGTGATCATTTAAAATACCCCCACCCCCTCGACCTGATCACGTGATATGTGAACGATCCCTAAACCGTAAAAAATTATTAGCCTTGAAAGTTTGAAAAAAAAATCGATATTTTCAAACGCAATTTTAAAAACAAGAAACTGAGTTTAATCACAAAATTTTTTTATTTGATAGATGGCGTCTCGAGTTCGTCGACTTTTTGATATCGAAGCTCGAATTTCGAAAAATAAAATTTTTTGATTAAAGACCACATTCAATGGGGGTATAAGAGACGAAGTAGCTCCAACTTTTTTTAGCACTATTAGACAATAATCGACAAAAGTCCATGTCGGCAGTATGGGCTCAAAAAAATGGAAAAATTTTTATCACCCTATAAATAACCTTTCTAAACACTACTCTTGTATTATTTTGTCTTAAATGTTCTTATAAATTTATCCACATACGAAAATTTTTTCCTAATTGCTCCCTTATATTTTGACCGAAATTTTTGAACAAATTTCTTTAAAATCCTGATGGTTTCCCATTACATTTTTTCACCAAAATTATCCAAATTTTCACATTTTAAGATGATTTTCAAAAAATTTTTGAAAAAATAAAAAATTCACCTTGATATCCCCTTACGTTTTTGCCCACAATTTTGGAGAATTTTTGAAAAAAACGTAAGGGGGGACATAGGTAAATTTTTATAAATGTTTGATCTAAAAAATCTCGTTCTCGATTTGTTGGATCTCGATTCAAAAATCTCGATTTCGACAACCCTATTCACAACTACAAATGTCGAAAATTTTTCGTATCAATAACCCGCGTCTCTGATCAATCGATTTTCGGGCTCTATGATTTTTTGCTTAGGCCTTATGCCCTAGGTCTTATGCCTTAGGTCTTATGCCCTTATTTAATGATTTGGGATTTTGAGTAGTAATCGAAAAATCATATTTTAGCGTGTCTTTGAGCGTGTAAAAAGTATTTTCAATTATAAAATATTTCTTTTTGTTTAAATAAATTGTTTACAGGGTGAATCAGAAAAAACCGCCTCCTGTTCATTTTTATTTTTTATTCTCTTTTTTTTCATCCTAAATAACAATTTCCTAACTAAAAATGAAGGAATTAAGACCGGCAATAATTCGAATGCATGAACGAGGAATATTGAAACATGAAATTGCTCGACTTCTTGATATTCCACGAACAACTGTTAGGGATGATATTAAGCGATACGAAGAAACTGGAAGCAACAAAGACAGAAAAGGAAGAGGCCAAAAAAAGACAGTGATAACGCCAAGAATAAATTTTGTTATTTTTTATCGTTGTTGTTGTTTTTGTTATGTTTTGAATAAAAAAACTATTAAAAAAAGTCATAAAAATAAACATTTTCAGAGGGGGACGGTTTTTTCTGATTCACCCTATATAATCACGCATACATTAATCTACCCCGCAGTGTAGTCGTTTATATGAACTCGTGAGAACTCAAAATCTTAGCTCGCTATTGTTTAACAAAAGTACAAGCAATCATTGTTCAACAAAAAAATTCTTAGTTAAAACTTATTTTAAAACAAAAATGCGTGATGCTACAGGTAAAGGAAATATATATTACGATGATTTGTTTGCCGATGGTATTCCTTGGCCTAGTTTAATATTTTGGTGTCTAAACTTAGCTATCGGGTGTATAAATCTGGTATTATTACCTGTGTTTTTCTATACAGCATGTTGGAAACAAAGTTATCATAGAAATCTTAGGTAAAGGTTAAACTTTATGGAAACTACTCAAAATCTCAAATCACAAAATAAGGACATAAAGCCTTCTGCCTTAGGGGTCGTAATCAAGTAGGGGAGGGGGTAGTCAAATGATTACGGTTGATTACAGGGAGAGGGGTGGTCAAAAAACCGAAAATTTTGATTACGTAATATCTGGATGACCCCTTATGCCTTATAAGGGGTCATCCCTTATCCCTCCTCTCTGTAACTTTCCGTAACTCATGGCTCAGACCCCCCCCCCCTCTTTTTTGGAAACGTAATTTATGATGACCCCTAAGCAGTTTTAGGTTAGTAACATCAAATCTTTATATCGCATTCCTGTTTTCTTCTATTGGAAACTGCGTATACTCTACATTGGTTCTTACACATACAAACGATAAACTATATGATTTTTATTTTTCTGCTTTTCGATTTTTACTTTCACAAGGCGCGGGTCTTGTAAAAACAGTTTTCGTAGCGACAGTTTTGGAGAGAGCCGTTGCCACTCTGTTTTACAGAAGCTATGAATATCGTGCTCGTAGTATACTGGGGATAGTTTTATATCTTGTTGGAGTATGCTTTTTTATAGATATTTTACAGGATGGCACAAAAAGTGCACTTTTTTGCTTTTTTGGGATCCAGAAATTTATTTTTCTAAAAAGGAACCCTATGGGGGTAATTTTATGCGGGGAATCGATTGCACGCATTCTCGAACCCGAAAACGCTTCCTTGATTCAGGGGAAAATGGGTTTTTGAAGCGAAAAGTGTTTTTTTTGCATTTTGCAACAAATACAAAAAAATATACTTTTCGTTTCAAAGATCAATTTTTTCCTGAATCAGGGTCAAGAAATCGTTTTCAAGGATCGGGAATGCGTGCAATTGATTCTCCGCATAAAATTACTTTTATAGGGGTCATTTTTAGAAAAATAAATTTTTTTATAGAAAAACAAAAAAGTGCACTTTTTTATTCACCCTGTAGTAAAATAATATTTTAGTTAGTCGGCGCGATTCTTCCAGTTGTTTACTTTTTTGGTAAGTTTTTTATGTGATTGTTAAAGGTTATTTTGTAATATATTTTTGAAAGAGATTTTCTAAGAAATTGTTCAATATTAAAAGGGGGTAAACTTTACGGCCAGATCTCCGAAAGAAATTTTTTAAACAGACTCACTAGGGGTAATTTTATGCGAGAAATCGATTCCAAAAGCTTGAAAATGCTTTCCTGACCCTGTTTCAAGGAAAATATTGATTTTTTAAACACTTTTCTAAGTGTTTTCTTATTGTTAACAACCAATATTTTTCCTGCATTATGGCCAAGAAAGCATTTTCAGCTTCGGGAATGGCATAATCGATTTTTCGCATAAAATTACCCCCAGAGAGTCTTTTTTTTAAGTTGCAAAAATTTTTTTCGGAGATCTGGCCGTAAAGTTTACCCCCCTTAAAAATTTTAGTTAAAATACATTTTTTGGTGAGCTTTGGATCAGGGAAGCGTTTTCAAGCTTTGGGAATGAGCGCAATCGATTCTCCGCATAAAATTAGCCCAAATTTCGGTTTAAAAAACCGAAATTTGGGCGATTTTTACACCCTATATTACGCACAATTTTTCTCTTATTTCATTATCCGGAGTCATAAACTTTTTATCGATTTGGAAATCTCTTGCTGAAAAATAATTGAGTATGCAAATATTTTAGTTAAGTTCTACTTTGTATTGGATTAACAAAAAGATGCATCTAAGAAAGTTCGATGCTACGATTCATTTATCTCAACGTTATCAGGTTCATTTTATACATTTATCTTTTTTAAAAGAAAAATGCATCTAGATAACAGAAAATATTCGCTTCTTAAAGATTATGACACCAATAATTATTTTTGAGGCAATTTATGATAATGCGACAACAGTTGTTTATACGGTTCAGATGTTTATTGATTTTAACACACAACTTTATTATCCAGCACTTCCCATGGTAAGATTTTTTATATGGCTAAAGTTATTTTAAAAAAATCAATTTCGCATTTTTGTTGGTTAAGTTTTCAAATTTGGTTTTATTTTCGTGGGAACTTTTGAGCCCTCACATATGCGCAACGACATTTGCGCTCTATAATTGCGCAACGACATTTGTGCAATGACATTTGCGCCACTACATATGCGCACTAATAATTATGCCCCCGACATTTGCGCCCCGATATTCGCGCACCCGATATATGCGCGCTAAATAACTGCGCTCCGACATTTGCGCCCCAACATTTGCGCACCCGACTTGTGTGCCCTTTTCTGTTTTTAAAATTTTCGACTTTTTTAAAAATATTTTACAAGTCGGGTGCGCAAATGTCGGGGTGCAATTATTAGCGCACATATGTTGAGGCTCAAATGTCAGGGCGCAATTATTAGCGTGCATATGTAGAGACGCAAATATCGGAGCGCAAATGTCGTTGTGCAATTATAGAGCGCAAATGTCGGAGCGCAAATGTGGAAGTGCAAATGTCAGGTGCGCATATGAGAGGGCGCAAAAGTCCCCCACTCGACTTTTCAAGCTGGTTTTTTATTTCCCGGTTTGCTTTCCGATTCTGTTTCCCGAATATTCCAAATTCATCAATTTTTGTTGTAATTCTTATTTTAGATGAGCAACATGTTTGTTTCAATTTTTTATTTATTTTATTTAAAACGTGACGAAAGAACAAGAAGAAAAATTTTCAAATATTTTCGCATTAAACCATCTTTGATCGAATCGGATCAAAGTCAGGTCAAAAATGTTTTGGGAAAAGCAATAGTAATGGCAGAAAGTGCACAACTCCATTTTTCAGAACTAGCCAAATACTGGGCATAGTAGATTTTTTGTGTTACGATGTTTTTTGTCTTAATAAAGTTGTTTTTATATAATTCTTGTTAGCATAATATTCAATAAAAATGTCATATTAGGTTGACAGGGAAGTTTGAAAATGCTTCCCTGAACCTGATTCAGGGAAAATGGAGGGTGTATTGAAGCGAAAATAAACTAAAGTTTAGATTTTCATCGGAAAATTAACCGTCCAGTGGTTTTTCTAGGCGGAGAATCGTTTGCGCGCATTGCGAACCGTTTGAAAAAAAAATAAAAATAAACCATTGGAAATCAAACTTATGGCGGATATCCCGAATTTTGGGATATATGAAGACAAAAAATTAACTAATTTTTCAATTTTATATACTTTTTGGCTTTAATTTTTAAATTTTCAGAAAATTCGGGACGCCTTATTTTAGGCCAAAAAATAAATTAACCCCTCATTTTCTTCAAAAAATCTTCACCCCTCCACCTCTTGTTCATCTATTGACTAAGGGTCGATTTTTGTCAAACCTTTCGAACTTTACGAGACTCAAAGTTTATCATGAATCAAAATTTATTTTAAAAAAAAGAGTAATGAAATTTTTATTCACGCCCAAAGTTTCCCTAATTGCATAAAATGTATTTCGATATCGTCTTTTATCACCAATGATTCTCCAATCACATTTCGAACTGGACTTCTGACTGGCTCAACTGTAGCTGTTTTCCAATTTAAAAATACAAAAATTTTCCTTCTCGTTTTTTCGTCCCGCTTGAGATAAAGCGCATAGAAAACAGGAACGTAAGCATTTGTTATCTAAATTACCTTTTTTTAAACGTACTAAATTGGCTCGATATTATACCAATAAATAAAGAGGGTAATAAAGATTCGTTTTAAAATCGATTGAGCTTTGTATCGTGTATCCTATCATAGCGATAGTATCAACAATGACGGCAAAAATTATTAATGGTGTCAAAATTCGTAAAAAACGTAAATTTTCATTTATCTAAAATTAATCGTTGTTAGTTTTTATGCAAGTTTTTTGTAAGATTTTTGAGAAAATAAGTTTAATGAGTTGTAATCACTCGTAACTAAAGGGGTTTTATAATTTCAAGACTAATTTGATCGGTCATGCGTGAGATTTTTACAAATTTTAGACAAAATCGTATTTTTCTCGCACTAGAGGGTCCATTTTTTGAAGTACTAGATTTATATCCTATTCTCAATTTTCACACGTGTGGCCGGATATTTTGTGTTGGTTCGAGTACCGAAATATATTTTTGACTATCATCATCAGACAGGAGTGTACTCATGTCCGACGAGAGGCAAGACTAAAGAGTTAAGATGCCTGCGGCAGCGAAGATGTTGTGTGCCTCTTGTTATAGTATGAGCATACGCAATATATATGTTATCGTCATGTCTGAAAGTTTCAGAAATTATAGTCTCAGATAGGCCTAAGCTTAGGCCTAAACCTAGGCTTAGGCCTAGGCCTAAGCCTATCTGAGTCTATAATTTCTAAAATTTTCAGATTTGCCGGACTTGTAGATATGACGGTAACATATACAAACATAATAGATATATAAAATATCCGGCTACACACTTCAACAAATACCCTCCTAGAATCCAAAAAATAAAATGCTTGTTTTAAGCTGAAAATGCTCAGAAGATGGCGATTTTCGATGCAAAATGACAAATTTTTGTTGAAAAAATTATTCCCAAAATAATCAAAAAAGTTTGAGCAAACTTTAGAGAAAACTTCGAGAAAGTTGAAAAATCATCAAAAGTGATCGAAAATATTTCAATAGTAGATTTTGTTTGATTTGCAAGAATCGCTTCAGTAAACGAATTTTCTTGCAAATCAGGCAACATAAACTATCGAAAAATTATTTCGGCGATGAAAATTTTCAGCATCGATTTTTTCCACTTTATCGGCTTTTTTTGGTTTTTGTTTTCGGTTGGTTTTTTTCTTTCTATTTCGGTTTTTTTTATCATTCCCGGTTCCCGAACTCTAGTGGGATAAAAAGGGGATTGTTTCGCTTTATTATTACTTGGTATCTATACGATAAGTGAATGGTTGTATCAAATCGTTTCTGTCGCGTTTTCTTGTTTATTTGGAATAATACAAACGCTGACTAAAATTTCTTTTTTTTTACAAATTTTCTTCAGAAAAAGCCTACCATCAAGCATGTTACGTTAATAGAAGAATGTATTCCAAGAACGATATATTGGTGTACACGGACTAAAATCTTTTTTTTTCTAATTTTTGCGTCAAACTTACGAATGTAATAGGCTACAGGATAGGAAGCACCCAGAAACTATAAAAAATTGACAGTCATGAATAACAAATTGAAGAATAAACTTACCTCTGACAAATACAATATTAATGCAAAAATTAAAGGAGCCCGATTTTCATAACTTCTACAGAATACTGTAGCTGCGGTTCTTTCCAAAATTATGGCCAAAAAAGTCATTTTTAAAAAAGCCGGGCCCAAAGTATGTATGAAACGGGACGACATAAAAAGGAAATCATATTTTTTATCACTGACATGACATAGCACCATAATAGAGGTGACTCCATTTCCTAATCCGGAGCAAAAGAATGCCAGGTATATGTTTGAAGACACTACCCTAAAAGTTTACTCGTATATTTACCTATAAATATCAAAAAGAGTAAGGTATGGGTGAGGGTTGAGAGAGTTCTCTCCTCTCAATTTGAGAAAGAGAGGATCCAAAATCAAAATTTTAAGGGATTCCTCTTTCAAACGGTTTTTGGCGACCAATCGAGAAGATCTTTCTTCTCAAAAATGAGTGAAGGTCCTCTAAAAAATTTTTCGAAGAGTTATCCCCCGTATATAGCCATTTTGGCGCCATCACGCTTCCGGACCCACTATTGTGGACGCTACGCAGTTTTTTTTCAGTATTCTCTAAATTTCTTCAATACCTAAGATTCCGATGATAACTTTGTTTCAAACAAGCATTATAGAAAAATATAGGAGCTAATATCAAGTTTATACAACCAATCGTACCATTTAGACACCAAAATATTTGACTTAAAATGGGGATGCCATTGGAAAAAACATCATCAAAATAAATATTTCCATTTCCAGCAGCGTCGCGCATCTTAAAGCAGAAATTGACTATAATGTTTTAAGAGACGCTTCCTTGAATACTTGAAGGTCCCTGGTACCGGTGTTAAACTGTTCGAGCGAGCTCCAATTTGAATTTATTGATTGAAATTAGCGAAGGGGGAAGTTTTTAAGAGCCATTTCGAGTCAAATTTCGGGCACCAAAAATTTAGAACCCTGTTCGAAGCTCAAAAACCCGATTTTACGTTGATTTTTTGAATTTTCTAATCTATCTAAAACACTCTAGATAACTTTTTTCTGCCAAAAATCTGGCCGATGTAATTCGACACGGAGAATACTTATAGCGTGATTTCGAAAAAATCCGAGAAACTTCGATTTTGGGCCATTCTTACAAGAAGGCACAGTTGGAGGGTTCGAACAAATTTTTTCTCGGATTTTTTCGAAACCACGCTAGAAATGTTCTCCGTGTTGAAATACATCGGCCAGATCGAAATTTTGGCCGAAAAAAATTATCTAAGACGCTCTAGACAGTTTGAAAAATAAAAAATTCAACGTAAATTCGGGTTTTTGAGCTTCGAATAAAATTTTGAATTTTTTAGAGCCCGAATTTTGACTTGAAATGACTTTTAAAAATTCTCCATGCATTAATCTCACTAAATAAATTCAATTTGGAGCTCAGTCGAACCGTTTAACACTATGCCTTTTTCAAGTTCGAGTGTTCAAGAGAGCGTCTCTTAATGCTTGAACAACTTCGTGTAGGTGCTAATTAATGTTTGAACAGCTTAGAAATCATTAAAATCTAGCAAGTTTAAAACAATAATAAAATTAATATTGCAAAATATACAATCAAAGTTAGGAGAGGGTCTAATGAGGGTTCACACCTCCCCTCCAGAGCCATTGGAAGGAAAAATTTCGGAGAGGACGAATAAAAAATTGTTGTTAAAAATAAAGGTCTCCCTGCTTTTTTGTTGCAAAATCGCTTCTGTATTATTTTTTAATTAAAATTTTATGCAATATCTATTTGGCATTGAAGGAGCGGCAATTTTTAGAGGCTTTTTAGACTGCCCTATACTACCCTGTTCCGTTTCTTTCCAACTGTCCTCTCTCGTCCTACTCAGTCCTGTCCAGCCCCGTCCTGTTCTATCTTGTCCTGTCATGTCCTTAAATTAACAATTTTTTGGCAAAATTTCCATCCAAGCATATAAATATTGTCTAAAAAGCCTCTAAAATACCAAAATTTTTTTAGCCAATTGCTAATTTTAAGCTGAAAATGCTCAGAAGATACGATTTCGTAGTAGAAAACACTATAAAACTTAATAAAATTTTGAAACAAAGCAAAATATCGATTTTTTTCCTGAATCAGGGTCAGGGAAGCATTTTCAAACTTCGGGAATGTGCGCAATCTATTCCCACATAAAAATACTCCTAGGGGAGTGGTTTTAATAAACAAATTTTCGGGTCCAAATTCATAAAAAAATTGGTCAGAATTCCTTTTTGGGACACCCCTGCTTCTGTTTCTTCCTGATATTCTAATTCAACATGACTAGGCTATTATAGAAGAAAAAAGTAGTAATTTTTTTATCCTATACGACTATATAAGGATAAAAATTAAAGATTATGAACTTATTTAAAAGCATTCCTGTTCTACGCTATGTCTAGGCCTGATTTCTTAGTAAATTCTTTGCTCAAGTACTGTTGTTCCTTATAGAAAATTAATTATTTATCGAATTGCGCAAAAGTATAAACACGAGATATTTTTTTCTCGGTTCCAAGTATGTTATTAAATATTACAAAGTTGTAGAGAAAACGTGACGATTATTCTTTGATTTTTTGTTGAAAAGCCCATTAGACCAAATTTATGGCATTTAAATTATTCCGAAAAAAATTTTCTGTAAAAAATTAACCCCCTAAAACCGCTGGAGAATGTGATATAACAGTGATTAAAAACCAAATGGTACGCAGCTCCAAGGAATTGCGTGAAATGAAATTCATTTTTTGGATTATTTATCCAAGTTTAGGGTAAAATACATAGCTACTTTTTTGAATTTTCAATTTTTTTGATCAAAAATCTAAATTTTTATTTTTGATCAAAATCTCTTGATACCTTGACGAAACATCAACGATCATTAATTTTCCTTTTAAGATAATCCGCTTTCGAAAAATCTAGGTCAACATAACAAGACACCCAAAATTTCTCTCCTTGAAGTCCGTTGTGGTTTACGGAGCGTCTCTTCCTAATTGATCGAAAATTTGTATTTCAATTTTGTAATCTTTGCTTTTCTTTTACTATTAAAAACGTCAATGTGGTTGGGAAGAGTTATTCGGCGTTTGTTTGGGCCTATTATTGGGTTTAGCTTTGCTATTATTGTCTTCGGAACTTCAGTATTTGGCAACTATATAGTGACACTGTTCTTGCCGATGATCACAGTGTTTAATTTTCATTTGAAGTGGAGAGCGTTGATGGATCGGGCTATTAGTTTTTGGATGGTTATACCGATGGTAAGTTAGTCCTATCCATAGGCGTAGCCAAGGAGGGTGCTAGGGAGGGCTTTAGCCCCCCCCCCCATGGGCTTGAGATAGGGAATAGGGATTAATCGAGAGCTTAGTATAGGCTAAGGTTAGTTCTAGTTCTATGGCTAGGACTAGGAGTAGAGCTATGGCCTCTAGTCTTAGCTCTAACCTATTTTTGAGTTTCTGAACTTGGGTCATTTATCTTAAAGTCTCAGCTTAACCAACAATTGCCATTTCTAGTTCTACCTCCAATTCGTATACGGCGTAAAAATTCGAGTCACAGGCGATCCCATAGAAGCTGACGAGCCAGCTATCATCATCATGAACCACCGCACACGCTTAGATTGGCTCTATTTCAAACTAGCCTTGTGGCGGGTCAATCCTTGGTTGATGACTACCTATAGGATAGCTTTAAAAGAACTTGTGAAGCATGTTCCCGGAATCGGTAAGGGTCGTATGTAAATTTTGCATACATATATGAATTTGCACTTGTTAGTAAAGAGTTTAGAATACAGGTTTTGGAATGCAATTCATGCAATATATTTTCTTGAAACGTGATATGAGTGTGGATTTTCCAAGAATGGATAAGGCGATTGAGTATTATAGTGAGAGCAAGCAGAATTATCAAGTATGTGTTTTCTATACACTCCCTTCCCACGGCGCACGAAAATGCCAAAAAGGTGCAGGTAAGGGTCAAAATAAAAAATTTCGCCAATTGAACCAGTTCGTCGAGCGCTTCAAAACGAGTACCATATCATGGGGGGTTTGACCTATGGCCGATTGGCTAACGTGTCGATCTTCACTCATAGGTCGCGGGTTCGATCCCGCGCTCAATAGTCATTTTTTATTTTGTTGTAAAAATTCATGAAAATTTTTGCATACCCACATTTTTATGCGAAGAACACGATAGCGCACAGAAAGACTGTTGAATGAGGGATCGAACTTGCGCCCTATGAGCAAAGGCCGAAATGTTAGATAATCGGTCATAGGTCAAACCCCCCCCCCCATGATATGGTACTCGTTTTGAAGCTCTCGGAGAGCTGAGTCGATTGACAAATTTTTCTTCAAATTTTGAGCCTTGCCTACATCTTTTCAGCATTATGGTTCGCATGAAAGAAAACTTTTTTGGTTACCAAAAAATGTTTAGGTGTTAATGTTTCCTGAAGGCACTGATAAGACATCTTATACGACTAGAAAAAGTAATGAATATGCCCAAAGAAATGGTCTTCTAGAGCTGAAACATGTTTTGTACCCTAGGACCAATGGGTTCATACATTTGTTAAACAAGATGAAACAGCGTAATTTTTTACTTAGATTGAGTATAAGGCCTAAAAAATCTATTTCGAAGAATGTGCTAACTCGCCATTTGGAGGGGGGCGGTTGGCCTATAGTTTTGTCGTGCTCTTTAAAATATCTAATTTGCAATTTTTCAAAAATTCTATTTTGTAATGTTGACATAATTTTTTAGATAATTATATATCATATATTTATGATGTTACTGTTGCCTATCCTAAAGATGTGGTCCAAAATGAAACGGATTTAGTTTTAAAAGGGAAAGTTTCATCAACTATTCATTATGATGTGAAAAAGATTCCTATCTCAGATCTTCCTACTAGTGAACTAGACTTGAACAAGTGGCTTTTAGAGTAGGCTTATTTACAGGGTGTCCCAAAAACGTGGAATTTTCGTGATTTTTTTAATGAATTTTGGACCCAAAAATTTTTTCTAAAAATGACCCGTTTAGGGGTAATTTGGGTCGATTGTGCGCACTCCCTACGTGTGAAAACGCTTCCTTGACCCTGATTCAGAGTAGCGTATTGAAGAGAAAATGAAAAAAGTTCGAATTTTGACCGGGTATCCGGCCACCAGGGTTTTCTACGCAAGAAATCGATTGCGCGTGTTTTCGGAACGTGAAAACGCTTCCGTACAGTTTTTCTTCTCGCTTCCCTAGTTCTAAAAAGTGGTAAATCGTGATTTTTGATCAACTTTTCGATTGTTGAATTTCATTTTTTAAACAATTTATTTTTCATGAATCAGGAGCAAGGAAGCATTTTCACTTTTCAAAAACACGCGCAATCGATTTCTCGCATAGAAAAACCTTAGGTAGTCGGGTATCCAGTTAAAATCCATTTTTTTTCATTTCGCATCAATACGCTACCCTGAATCAGGATCAAAGAAGCGTTTTCATGTTCCGAAAACACGCGCAATCAATTTTCCTCATCAAATTACCCTATAAAGGTCATTTTTAGAAAAAAATTTTCGGAAAAAAATTCATGAAAAAATTTAAAAATTTCAACTTTTTGGGATGCCCTATAAAAAATGGAAACATAACAATTTTTTGCTTTTTAGCGTTTGGTTTGAGAAGGAACAAAAACTCAATCAATATTATTCAGAACTTGTAAAAAATCGTAGAAGATTCAAGCCAAGTGGGAAGGCTAGAACTTGGGTAGGTTCTATGGGGCCATCCGGATATTAAGTTATCATGTTGGGGGAGGGGAGAGTCAACCCTCTCCAAAAAAGTTGATAACGCTAATGTATTTTTGATAACGTGAGGGGGGGGGGGGTAAAGAAATCCAAAAAAATTATAACGTAATACCTAGACAGACCCTATGAAAAGATTTTTTATTCAGAATTGGCCCAAAAAATTCAATTTTTCACAAAAATCAAATTTTTGTCTTAAACATTCAATTCGGGTATGCCTCAAATATTGGACTATAACTTTTTATTAAAGCGAATACTTTATATAGGTGTCTATATAAAAATTGTAGCGCAGATTCTCAACTTTCTAATGACACCAAGATCAAGTCTTGGAACTAAGATCACGTCTTTCTTCGCGCCGATATGCTTGTAAAAAAAAACTAAAAATCACGACCCTCTCACCTTCGGGAGGTCCTAGACTACCTTAGAAGCACTTTTTTCGCGCCAAATTTTTTTAATCATATTCTTCGCGCTAAGATCTACAAAAATACCTCTTCAAATCCCTCAGTCTTTGGAGTGTTAAAAAATCCACCTTTCTTCAACAATTTTAAATTTTAGATCAAAGACAACTGGTTCCAAAACTTTGTCAAAGTTTTTGGGTTCTTCTTTTGGGTCTCTGTTGTTGGAATTTGGTGTTACCATATGACTTTTTTGATTTTTGTCAGGGTAAATTTTTTTTTAAAATTGAAAAAATTCGAAAGCCATAAAATTTAGATTCAATTTCTGTGGCTATTGTCGAACTATGCCTATATTTACATCCGCTATGGAGGAATTGACCAATTAATCTACCAAAGATGGGATCAATGGTCGTCTAGGAATAAAGTTCATGTTATATAACTTTTTGTATTATTTATATTATAATTATATTATTTATAATTATTTAATAATAAATATAAAACATTAGATAAGGGGTAACCTTCAACAGGGACATAACCAGTAGCGTATGCAGGGGGGGGGGGTATGAAGGGGGCGACCGCACCCCCGAAACCAAAATTTTCTTCACAATGAAAAAATAAGGAAAATTTCGAAAAAATTGAAAAAATGAAGTTTCGCACCCCCCGAAATCGAAAAAATCAAAATCCTGGATGCGCTACTGACTCTCGCACCCCCCGAAATTTGATCCTATATACGCTACTGAACATAACTAGAATCTTTTTTCAAAGGCATACCTGGGAAAGGGGTCCAGAAATGGACCCCTCACAAGAAGTCACCTTTATAACCACCTAGCCCTCATTGATCGACAAAAACGGGTTAATTGCCTATGGAAGGCCATCAAGCAAATAAGAATTTGGAATTTTAGATAGGGACCCATTCAAAAATGTAGGGTTTAAATTGTTTATCGAAAATTGAAACTCCTGAAACTCTATATACAAGATAACAATTACTGGCATCAATATTTGATAATAATTTGGCCGTAAAAATATCTAATTTTGTAAACTTTTTTAGCTATCAATAATGACCAGGGAAGAAGGCTAGAATTATTGAATTGTATGAAATTCCGATTCTTGACTCATGCTTTTTTCGGACACACGAGGCAAAGAGTGAGTAAGAGCAAATTTCTTATAAAACAATTCATTCTTAAATGACCATTTTGCAAACGTATTTTATTTTTATTATAAAGTCTAGCTTTTTAGGCTTCATTGAAATTTTTTGGGTTTTTTTTAAATTTTAAATTCTAAAAATTTCAAAAAATTAAATTTTTATATAAATTCAACATTTTTAAACTTTGTGAATCATTTTTAGGGAGATGGCTGATGACAACGTGACAACTCCAACCCCAACTCCAAAATTTTTCGAAGTAGTTATAAATGCCGACAGTATTAAACAAGATTTAACCAGCGTGATCGGCAATGCTAATATTAGCATAAGCACTTTTTTCCTTAATCTTACGAACACCTTCAATTCAACCTTGAATCATGTAATATTAAAGGACCAGTCCAATAAGTTACAATCATATGAAAAAATGATATATTCGGAAAGATCATGAAAAATGGAGCATTTTTTGTTTTTACGGCA
>JAQGBS010001667.1:0-15022 GCA_034698545.1 Acrobeloides obliquus
GCTATTTAGACCATAAACAACAACTTGTAGCCACTAGATTTTTGAGTTTAAGACTTTTGAAAATCGACCTGATGTGCGGCGGGTTTTTTTGGCAAAAAATTGGAGGAAGCTCGAAATATTAAAAACAAATAATGCCATTCGTCTCAACTCAACAAGACGAGAAAATAAGATATATATTGTACCAAAACGCAAAGGAATCACATGGCCTAATGGGTAGTGTGACCGGATTACACTTATAGGTCGAGGTTTCGAATCCAGCTCCGAAATTAAAGTTTTCCGATATTCATGAGTTTTTTGAATATGCCTAATTTTGGCCATAGATCATTATCCTGTTGATATTTTATATATATAAGCAGTTTGACTTGTATAGCGCTGGTTCAACCCCCTCCAGTGACCATAATTTTTTGCCTTTTCTTAAAAGCTCTCCAAATCAGCTAATTTTTCGTACTTATGGGTTTTTCGACATGGGAACTCGAATCTGAAGAAATTCTTCAATTTTGGCTGATGGAAATTGTCCCTAACAGGGGTACCACCTTTAATTTAAAGAGGTTTCGAAGGGGTATACCCATTGTAGGGCTAACTTCTAGTGGTCCAAATCAAAAAATTCCTTAGATTCGAGTTCCCCATGTCAAAAAACCTCCGAGTACAAAAAATTAGCTAATTTGAAGAGCTTTTAAGAAAAGGCAAAAATTATGGTCATCGGAAGGGATTGAACCAGCGCCATACAAGTTAAGCTGCCTATATATATAAAAATATTAACAGCATAATGATCTATGATCAAAAATAGGCATATACAAAAAATTGCATGAAAATCGGAAAACTTTTATTTCGAACGGGATTCGAACCAGCGACCTTTAAGTGCAATCCTGTCACACTATCCACTCAGTAATGTGATTCTTTACCGCGTTGTTACAATATATATGTAGTTTTAATCGTCTTGTTGAGCTGAGTCGAATGGCATGACTCATTTTTAATATTTCAAGTTCCCTCCAAAAACCGATGTGATTTCGTCTAGTTGAAACGAGTATAATAGCATTACTCGTTTTTAAAACTTTGAGTTTGTTTCATTTTTTGTCAAAAAACGCCGTCACCTTTACGAACATCCGTCACCATTTATTTGAAAATTCCATTGTCCGCGAATGTTGTCCGTGAAAGGTGTCCATGACGGATGACCATGGAGTAATGTTCGGTGACGGATGTCCATGAAAATGGCCGTGGCGGTTGTTATAGTGCCACGTTTTTGTTCTTACCTTGTAAACTGGCCCGGATTTGCTATTCAAGTTGGAAGATACCATCACTAGTCTACTTAGAGCAGATTCTCGTAATTTTTCCAATAATAGATAAGTTAAGTCTAAAAAATAACCTCAACTTGTTTTGTTCATGACTTCAAAAAATGGAGCTGATCACCCCTAAAAAACGTGTCATCAATCATCGGCCACTGAACCTTGCCCTTCAAATGTAATAAATGTACAGTAAAAATAAGTTAAAAACTATGTTGTAAATGTCACTTACAAAAATGACTCAAATAATTGATCGCAAAAGAAGTTTCATACCCATCAACAGAAGTTTTAATGGAAGGTGTGATAACGCCGGCATTTAAAATTAGTACATGAAGAGGCCTAAAGGAGTTGACAGATTTAAGCAAATTGATTTTTTTTATTACCATTTTTAAAAAATAAATTCTTTAGATGCTTGTTGAACGGATTTTAATGAACTTAAGTCAATTTGAAGAATATCTATTTTTCGATTTGGTGTCTAAAAAAGTTTTCTGTGACGTATTTTTATGGCCCGGTACCAGAAACAAACCAACGGTTCGCGGTCGACCTGGACCGTGTCGATCGAAACCAGCAATTCGCGATGGACACCTACGGTCGACCGTGGGCCGATGTGATATACTATGAACCGCTACAGACCGCGGTCGACTGCGAACCGCTCGGATTATTTCTGGTTCGGGCTGGAAGTGTGCATAGCGAGTCCTAGGTCAAGATCTGACCCTAAAGTGGTCTTCCCTCTTTAAGCCTCTCAAGTTTTTGCCGAGCCAGGCCACATCTTTCCTAATGCGCTTGGCCTGCTAAAGACTGCCGAAAAATTGATCATGCCAGGCATGCCTAGGACAGGCAGTCTTGACACTAAAATATTTTTATCATTAAAAAAATACCTCTTTATAAATATTATCTCTGACTTCTTCAGATAATTTTACATTCCGATTTGCCATAATGACATGCGCTCCTTTTAATGCCAATACACGAGCAGTTTCCAATCCTATACCAGCTGTAGTACCAGTAATTAGGATAGACTTGTTCGAAAGGTCTACATCTTTTACGACCTTAAAATTTAAAGATATTTCAACCATAGATAGGGTCCGGAGTCCCGGATGCGAGACCCCAAATGGGTCCGAGGTCCCATGATCCTTGGGACCCATGGGTTTCGGGTCCCAATGAACTCGAATACAAATCCCAAGAACCCCATTTGAGTCCCGAGACCCAAGGGGTCCTTGGGTCTCTTTCGGACTCTAGATATAACCATACATGGGTAAGAGGGGACTGTCCCCCTCCCAATTCATAATATTGGAAAATTTTAAAGGAAAAATAAGAACCCAATTTGTATTTCTGATAGGAAAAACGCTTAAAAACACCAATTCAATTCAAATTTTGGCCTTAGCCCCCTCTTCTTTGCCCAAGTATGGGTATAACCCCTTGAAAATCCAATGAAGCAAAATAAAAAAATCATATTTTGAAAAAAACTTTATGATTTTTTTAAATTTTTATGGAAAATTTTTTTGCTCCCTCCCTTTTTCACTATTGTAAAATCCTAACTATGCTACTGAAAAGAGGTAACAGATTTTGGAAACAGTGCATGTTTCTTGTATTTTTGCATGGGGAGGAGTGAACACAATTTTTCGATTTACGACTCTTCCCCTTAAATTACGGAGTTGTGGAAAGATCCTATACAATAAATAAATCATAGTCTAAACCTAGTTTTAAAATGTCAAAGACTAAATTTATACCTCCAGTGCTGTAGACCTGCTACAGAATTTAGACTTCATTCAGAGCAATTTGAATAGAAATATTCTTGAGAAAACTTCACAATCTTATTAGATAAAATAATACTAGCCAATATTAACGTGACTCTGCATATGCATGCATAGTTCATCAATGAATCTTGTGTATTTTGAACAAACATTCTTTTTAAAGAAATAAAGAAATAGCATGGAGTGTAAGAGCGTCTTTGTGTCTCTTTTTTGTGTCAAAGTTGTTCCTTTGTTGGTACTCAAACTTGTTCAAATTTTGCCTTTTAGAGTACAAAAAATATGTAAAAAAAATAAAAATAAAATTTAGCTTGCAAAAATCTTATCTAAATATGTCTAGAACATACATGGGCACGCCCCAGGTTTTCACCTGGGGGGGGAGTGTGGGTTGGGGTCAAGGGAAGGTTGTGAGTCGGAATTGGGGGGGGGGTTGTGAGGCGGGGGAGGGGGATATAGGATGTGAATCAGAAGGCCGACAAATTGAAAATTAATAGTTGAAAAGTAAGTTGCTTGGAGCAGCATATTTATTTTTGAGAAAAAATATGTTTTAAATTTGTCAATCTTTTTTTTGGTCACTTTTTTTCTTTTTTCGACCCCATCGGGAGGGGGCCACATGAGGGTAGTGGATTTTTTTAAAATTCTACCTGGGGAGTTGCTCATGTATGGTCTAGAACCAGTCACGATTTGATGATTGAGGCAGAGATTCTAAAAGTCAACTTTTGTTAATCTTTGAAAAATCAGTTGGGGTAGGGTCTAGAAACTGGAGAAATTTTTGAAGATTGGAAAAGTAAGGATCCTCTTGTTGTGAGATTTTTTTATATTTGAAGTTTCACTTAATTTTTTTCACTGCAACAAACACATCAACAACACAAAATTGGTGCCTTGATTCAATTTTGTTGGAAACACAAAGCACACTCGAACCGAGTTGACTCCTTTTTGCTACTGACTTGTTCCAATAATGCGCCTAACACATGGTGAATCAACAAAATAAGAGAAAAATGCAGAAAGTATCAAAAATCATCATTCTGGAACAAAAATCGTGGGTATAAAAAGTCCGCAAGTTTTCAGTTTTATACATAATTTTAATTTTCTCTATAACTTTCTAAACTCTATCAAAAATGGGAAAACTTGACGGAAAAGTTGCTGTTATTACGGGTAAGAACTCATTTCCAAAAAGGGGGTGTATTCTCTGTTTCGGCCCTGGATCATAGATGGGCGGATATCCATGTTTCTTTTTTCAAATTTTGAAATACCACAAATGAATTTTAGGCTCCAGTGCCGGTATTGGAAAATCGACTGCTAGCCTTTTTGCTCAAGAAGGTGCTTCTGTAACCATTCATGGTCGCTCTAGCGAAAGCCTTAAGAAAACTTTTGAACTTTTAAAATCCAAAGGTGTACCAGAAAATCGCATTCTCATCGTCCAAGGCCCTATTGAAAACGAAAAAACTTGTTATGACCTAATCAACAAAACTGTTGAAAAATTTGGGCGAATTGATATTTTGGTAAGAAAATTTTTTTTTGGAATCTCAAAAAATTTAGATCAACAACGCTGGAATTGGAGCGAAGGCTGGTGTCGGCTTGACGGATATGGAAAATTTCAATTATGTTTTTGACGTTAATTTGAAGAGGTAATTTTCCTTGATTAAAAATAAAAATATTGATTTTTTTAGCGTAGTTCTGCTTACATCCCTTGCTATACCTCATTTAGAAAAAACAAAAGGGAATATTGTCAATGTTAGTAGCATCGCAGCACTTCGAGGGGTAAGACCTAACAAACTTTTTATTCCCATTCCGCCCCCAACTTTTCTATTCACCCCTCCTTCCAATCTAACCTTCTCCACCACCAAGGTTTTTATAGGTTTTATATATGCGAGAAATCGATTGCGCGCATTGCCGGACCTTGAAAATTCTTCCTTGACCCTGATTCAGGGAATGGGGGTGGGTGTGTTGAAGCGAAAATCAAAAATTTTTGGATTTTTATGAGAAAACCGTCGATTCTTAAGTTTTTCTAGGCGGGGAATCAATTGCGCGCACTCCTGAACCTTGAAAATGCTTCCTTGACCCTGATTCAGGGAAGAAATCGATATATTGAAGCGAAAATCCGAAAATGTTTGATTTTTGCTTCAATACACACATCTTTTCGCTGAATCGGGTCAGGGAAGCGTTTTCAAAGCTCGGCAATGCACGCAATCGAAAGCCTCCTATAGGGTTATTTTGTGAAAATTAAAAAATTGAAAAATCGCACAAAATCCACTTTTTATTACCTCACCTTGGATTTAAAAAATTTTAGTCTGGAATGTTCCCATTTTACTGCATGGCTAAAGCTGCGTTAGACCATTTTGGACGCTGTTATTCACTTTTATTGGCTGACAAAGGCATTCGAATCAACACTTTAAAGTAATCTTTTCTCCATATAATTTCGAAAATTAACCCATTTCTAGCCCCGGAGGCGTATCAACGGAATTTGGTGTCAAAATGGGCATGACACCGGAACAGTATGACACAATGAAAAAATCCGCGGCGGAAACAATTGTACCGATGAAGAGATTTGCTGAGCCAGAAGAGATGGCTAAAACGATCTTGTTCATGGCCACGGATGCAACTTATATGACTGGTGCAAATATTGTTGCAGATGGTGGATGTGTGCTGTTTGCGCCTATGCCGAAACTTGAATAAAATATTCATTTTTTATAACTTTATTACTGCATTAAGATTATTTCAATAAATATTTTTAGAAATAAAATAGCAAATTTGCTATTAAAATTGTTTAGCAACGCGTGTCTGAAAAAGATTAGTTTCTGCACTCCAGTATCCACCACTGGAGCATTCCCTGGAGTTCTCATCACAACCTTCACTTACAACCCCAACAGCATGCAATCGATTTCTCGCATAGATACAAGGTTCGTAAAAAGTTCTGACTCACTTTTTAACATTCTAATTACCCTTAGTTTTGAAAAGAAAATCATTTATTTTGTAATGAATTTAATCAAATGAACGTTATTGCACAATTTTTCTAAAAAACATCATGTGAATTGTTACTTTTTTTCAAGATAACATGTCAAAAGAAAAACGCAATAATGAAATTTTTTACACAAGGCTGGACAGAAAACAAGTCTTATTGCTACGACGCTCAAGATTTCGCGCAGAATGGTTAATAGAGTGCTCCAACGCTATAGAGAGACGGAACTACCGCCGATAGGCTTAGAAGTGGTCGTCCGAGGTTAGCACGCACCATACGAATGATAAAAAGGAATTCACCTGTTATTACTGCAAAGGATTAATTTATGATGCGAAAGCCTATTCGTATTTAAGACATCAAAGAGTATGATTTTCCTCAAATACTTCTTGGATACAGATGTCCTTGATTAAAAATCTCAAAAAGCCGAAAACATATTATTGTGTAAAATCCAAATGAATAAGTTTAAAAATTTTTTAAGTAAAAAGTTTTTCCATCTTCTTTGAAACCAATATATACCCCATTTTTGGGGAAGTCAATTTTTTATAGAAGTCGATTTTTGACGAAATTTTCGACCCCACTATAGTTTCTCTAGTTTATCTCATTTAGCTATAAAAAATTGCTAAATGTTCATTTTATGAAAATTTAAAAAATTGATGCAAAATCGATTTTTCCGACAAAATTCAAAATAGAATGTGTATTAGAACGAAGAGCTTGTACACAAATGCAAATTTCAAACGCAATTATCTCAAAAACTACAATGATTCATAACATGCCGTAAAAACAAACAAATTCTCCATTTTTCATGATCTTTCCGAATATATCTTTTTTTCATATGATTGTAAATTACGTGACTGGTCCTTTAAGTGTTGGACATTTTTACAAATTTTATTTTGATACTAAAACGAATACAATTGTATTATTATTAGGAGATGTTTTAAAGCCTATGATTTTTTTAATTTTTGAAAACATTAATAAGAGAGAGTTTCTAAAATATTTAATAGATGTTAACAAAATTATATAAGTAAGCGTTTCATAAATATGAAGAAAAAATACAAAAAACATTATTACTATTGCAGATATCTCTGAATTTGTTAATGCACAAATTAAACCAGTTAAAAGGGGGATACAACAAGTAAAAATAAAGCAAATGGCTTGAGCCAAAATAGAAAAGTATAACATTCTTTGTAAATGAGATGTGTTATTGTTTTTACCTTTATTTTTTATAAACACCAAAACTATCATTCTGTAGTGGACATATAAATATGGGATTAGATATAATAACAGTATTACCAAAAAAAAACTTCCAAGTGTATATGGTGATATATATTCCCAGATGTCCATGAAATAACAATTTTTTGTGTTTTCTAAAAGTATATATCTTTAAAATGGCTTATAGCAGTTACACGTGTACAAACACTGCCCCAAAATTTTGGACCAGAGCGCGCGAGATCATTTTTAGGTCGCGCGTGAGCAAAATTTTTGACAAAATCATAAGGGGGAACCATTATGTTTTTTTTGGCCCGGCTCGCGCTGAGCGCGAGCCCATTTTTGGTTTGCGCACGGCGCGATACCCCACCCAAATTGGGTGGGGTTTGAGCGAGGTTTGTACACGTGTGATAGCAGTATTATGTAGTGGTGATGATTGCTTTATAGGTTATGAAGAGAGCAACGAATTAAAATTTGAAGCTCATGTGCAGTATCATAAATCTACCACGTCCTACCTGATAGATCTACCAAACGCTGCTTCAATATGTAGATCTACCAAGATAACTGCTACCTATAAATCTATCTAAGCAGTAGCATTGATAAATTGATAGATTGCTACAGCTACCTAATAAAAGTAGCCGCTACGAGGTAGATCTACCTATTGGAAGCATCGTTTGGTAGATCTACTAGGTAACATACTACCTCCTGGTAGACAGCTACCAGTAGTTTCAAATAGCTATTACTTTCTATAAGAATGCAATTTTAACTCAATAATAGCAAAACCCTTTCCTATGGTCGAAATCAAAAACCACTTGCTTATTCACGTGGGTTATAAACTTTTTTCACTCTTGGCAGTAAATTTCCTATTATAACTTACCTATAAATGCTTTTAATAGTTGATTATCAGTTTTAAGATCTAGTTTAAAACTTATAATGATTACACTAACACATAAAAGAGCTATGATAAAAGTTAAGATGCAGTACCCTGAAATAAAAGGTTTCTTTTTGGTTTCAAATAAAAGTCGGAATGTATGAAAACTAGAATTTGAATATTGATATAGCAAACATAGTAAATATGAAAAAATGTGCCAAATAAAAGATGCAACAAATAAACAAAATATGGCTAGTGTGTTATATGGATTAATGGATTTCAATAAGCCTGATAAGCAAATAAACATATCGGGGACAATTATATATGGACTAGCCAAAGAACAAAGCATGCCGAAAAGGTACATGGGCAAAATATTGAAGAATATATAATACCTATATTCTTCTAATACTTTAGCAGACTTTCTCGTTAGTAAATATGTTGTATAGAAAAATAAAATATTTTTAATAAAATAGAAAGTATAATTGGAAGTTACATAGAAGAGCTCGACTGAAAAAAGTAATCTAAGGGCATCTTCGCTTATTGTAGAATTCATGTTTAATGCTAATCAATGAAAAGAAAAAGAATTGTTAAAGTGTCTTAACAAAAGTATTTGAAGAAATGAATACGTTAACACCTGGTTTTAAGCGTTTCTTAATGCTCATAAACAAATAATTAAGTTAACTACAAGAGCCAAGTTGACTACAAGAGCCGAGTTGCCGCGCTCGGCCCCATTTTTTTAGAAAAAAACATCTGTTACCAGATGCAGATTTACGGCATTCGAAAGTGTTTATAGTCTGTTTCAACTCACAAGTCCAAAATAATTCCCCAACCTCGGTAAGAAGCGATCCCATCCGATCTGGCAAGTTGAGCAACGTTGAGACCGTCAGGTTCGATTCCGTGAGGATAAAGTTATCAAAATTAAACCAAATTTTTATCGTAAATTTTAAATTATACTTTATAAAATTGTTGCTTATCTTTATTTTCCTAAAAAATTTGTTCCCTGTTCTTAAAAAGGCTTCAAAAAATTTATATCACCCAACTGGATTCGAACCCTCGACCTGTAAAATTTAATATTGCCTGTTATCTTACCGTGGTTGAGGAATTAATGATGAACTTGTGAGTTGAAACAGACTATAGTAGTACCCAACTTTTTTAGGTTCGATAATAAATTCGGCCAATTGGATTGAGCTCTCTCGAGGGTTCAATCCAATGTGATTGGATGTGAATAACTTTTAGCAAAAAATAATAACGACATTTGAAAGCATACATTTTTTCAGCTATTCCTAGCTGGGATAAAATGGAATTCTCGAAATACCGAATATAGACATGTTTCATTGAAATGGTACCATAACATGGAAAAATTCAATTTTTTAGGCTTCTTTAATTTTCTATGCAAAAAGAACAGTGGTATCGTGTTCAGCATCTAAAATTACCACCTAGGGGTAAAAATCCGAAGAAATTAAACAAAAGGAAAAAGTGCAAAAAATATTTGACGCAGGTGGGAGTCCCCATACGCGGCTCCAAAGTGAAAAAATCGCAATTTGCATTGCGCCATGGTGATTTTAATGAACCGAAACTGTTTACAAACTTTCGACTGCCGTGTATTCGTAGTTCAATAAGCTCTTTAAAGATTTTCGTTCGGGCTCCAAAGTCCAGTATTATGATTTTTTAAAGCAGAGAGTGTATTAGACAATGTACACTCCGTTTTACATCTATAAACTCATCCTCATTTTTGCCAGTTTGGGGTGATCATGAAATAATCTGACCAAACTACTATTACCACTTGATTCCACATAGCGAAAAACCATATTTTGAGAAGTGCTCTCAAAAATTTATCTTTTCAATCGATGTTTTCATTAAAATACTCAAAAATATCCGTTTCACATATATAAATGCACTTTCATAAAACTGATTTTTCAGCGCATTTTTCCTTTTTTTCAACCAAAGTATATACTTTCTTTCTTTTTTAGCAATAATGCCACGAGGAACAAAGCTTACAGAAAGCGAAAAATGTTAAATCGAGGCTTTTAGACAGACTGGAAGTGGATTGAGAGAAATTGCAAGAAAAGTGAGCCAATCTAATTATGTGATTCGAAATTTGTTTAACATTTAAAAGACGGTTTGTGCTTTGGGATATTTTCGATAGAGCTAGGCATGAGGAACAAGACAAAAAAATTTTTTCGCGAAAAACGTTCTATGGGTCTGGCAAATCCTCTTCGAATCTTATTACCTTTTTGTATTATAAACGATTCTTTATTTCGATCACATCTTGAAAATTTTAAAAGTATTTCACTCTGGGTCTTTTTTATTTAAAACTAGGATGCACAATCTTTAAAACGAGTCAAAAATCATATCTCTAGCATGTAAAATAAATTTTCTAGACTGATTTTCTTCGAAAAATCCCGAAAATTTTGACCCCTAAACATATTGAGTTGTATTTGCGGCTCAAAAAAATGCTCTAATTTCATTATTTTTCATTTGTTTTTGACGAAATTTTTTTCGGTAGTGGGTAAGAGTGTAGGCTGAATACGATCAATCGATCTTTTTGAGCGAAACTCATGTTTTCGTGTTAATATACAGACTTTTTCAAATAATTGGTGCTTTTCAATTTTGCAAATGAATTTTAAAATGTCGATATTTGGTTATAGAAGTCGAATTTTGACAAAATTTTCCACCCTACTAGAGTTCTTCTAGTCGAGGAATCGATTGCGCGCATTTTTAAGTCATGAAAAAATTTCATTTATCCTGATTCAGGGAATACAATTTTTGAGCCATTTTAGGGGTGTAAAAATCCTGATTTTTGAAAAGTCTGGATATTGACACGAAAACATGTATTTCGCTCAAAAAGATTGTGCGATTGAATTATTGGTTCCTACATAAACTTTTTGGACCATAACATCCATACATGGGCAAGGGGGAGGGGGTACTGTACCTCCATCCTAATTCGTTATATTGGGGAAAAAATTAATGGACCAATTCGTATTTGGGAAGCCGCCCAGACTGAATTTGTTGTGAAAATTAGTATTCGACATACGTAAAACGAATTCGTAAAATAATTTTTCGCTTGTCGACGTTTTTTTTGGTTGACAGGGGCCAATTCGTATTTTGGAGCCCAGTACCCCCCTGCTTGTCCATGTATGATAACATATCTATGGTTAGATTTAAATCGGACATTCACCTGCCATTACTGCAAAGGATTGATTTATGATGCAAATGCCTATTCGTATTTAACACGTAGACGAGTATGATTTTCCTCGAATATTTCTTCGAAGCAGATGTTCTTGATTAAAAATATCAAAAGCCGAAAACACATTACTGTGTAAAATTCAAATGATCAAGTTGAAAAATTTCTTAAGTAAAAAGTGTTTCCGAAAATAACCAAAAGTCGGATTGTAAGTAAAAGTAGGATCAAAAATCGGACTTTAACTTCGTGTTCAGCGATCCCAAAAATGAGGGAGAAGGGATATAAGTTGATTTCAAACAGAACTGGAAACTTTTTTATGTGGCCGCGCGTGGGAAATCTGTTAGATTTAGGAGGATACATTATTTTGGGACACCCTATAAAACATTTGTAGTCGAGCATAAAATCCTTCATGTTATGGGTTCCTCTTCTATCAAACCCTTAATAGATTTCATTACTTTTGCCAATATATTACTGTTGGTTTCAGTATATTATTTTTTGTGTCAGTACAGTTTTTTCTTTTTCAAGATGACGTTTTTATGCGAGACCGGTTTTAATGAAATTTCGTACTACCTTTTTATTGCAACCGGGTCTGGGATATCATGTGCTTTTCCTTCTCTATATTCACGAGAAAATGCTTTTTGAGTTCCAAGAAGCAGGTGTTTCAATTTTAGCGTACATACCATAATACAAGTTGAATAAGTTAAAAAGTGATGTTCTGTTGCAGCTTTATCTTTTGCTGCTTTTGTTTAAGTGTTGGACATTTTTGCAAACTTTATTTTGGTGCTAAATGGAATACAATTGTATTATCACTAGGAGATGTTTTAAAGCCTATGATTTTTTTAATTTTTGAAAAGATTAATAAGAGAGAGTTTCTAAAATATTTGATAGATGTTAACAAAATGATATAAGTAAACGTTTCATAAATATGAAGACAAATTACCAAAAACATTATTACTACTGAAGATAGGTCTGAATTTGTTAATAAACAAATTAAAACAGCTCCAAAGGAGATACAACAAGTAAAAATAAAGCAAACGGCTTGAGCCAAAATAGAAAGGTATAACATTCTTTTGTAAACAAGCTGTCTTATTGTGTCTGCCTTTATTTGTTATAAACACTAAAAATATCATTCTGTAGTGGACATATAAGTATGGGATTAGATATAATAACAATATTATCAAAATAAGACTTCCAAGTGTATACGATGATATATGTTTCCAAATGTCTAGGAAATAACAACTTGTTGTGTTGAAAAGGGAGATGAATAAAAACTTGATGCTCACAGTGTCATAAATCTACCACATGCTACATAATAGGTCTACCAAACGCTGCTTCCAATAGGTAGATCTACAGTCAACTCTACATATAGTGACACCCCTAACTAGAGAAATTTCAATGACTGACTAGTGTAACTTTTTTCAAGATAACCTACTGACTAGCTTAGCTTTTTATGAAGCTAAAATATAGATTTAAAAAAAATCAAGCTAGTCAGCAGGTTATGTTGAAAAAAGTTACATTAGTTAGTCGTTGAAATTTCTAGTCAACAATTGAAACAGGCCCCTCTAGACAGCTACGGGTCCTATTTTTTGATACCAAAAATAACTTTTTTGGCACCAAAAATATTTTTTTGCACAATATTCTGGATTCGGGTTCTGAAATCGGATTCTCGATCTGGATTCTGATTTTGGATTCTGATTCTCAATCTGGATTCTAAATTCGGATTCTGAATCCGGATTCAGAATCATGAATTTGGATTCAATATCTGAATTTAAAATCCGGATTCAGAATCCGAATCCAAAATCTGGATTCAGAATCCGGATTCGGTATCCAAATTCAGAATCCGAATCCGTATTTAGAATCTAAATCCGGATTCAGAATCCAAAGCTAGGGATCATGAAAATTGCAGGAGTACATGTTATTCGTCGCAGTGCTTATGATTTTTACACCTGTTTTCTAATTACATCATTTTATTAGGCTTAAATCATTCACCTGATATTAATCGTATTCGTGTGTGCTATTGCCGATTTGTATTTAACCCTCCGACGACTGAGCATAAATTCTAATGATTAAAAAATTCATAACTTTTTTATTTTGTTGAATTTTTTCATGCGGTCTTTTTTATTAGTGGACACACTCAACAAGGCTTCTTTTCCACTGGTTTTTATAAAAATTCTTCACCAGGTAAAAAATTTTTCAGCGATTTTACTAAAAACTTAATAACTTTTTTATTTTTAAGAATTTCCCCTCATACCCCAGTATAAAAATGGAGTTGAGACTATGGGCTACAACATACAAAAACCGCATCAAAAAAGACAACGAAATAAAAAAGTTATGAATTTTTGAATATTTTCAACAAACATGTAGTAAAAAATTTACAATATTATGATACATGACCAATTGGCGCAGTTGGATGTGCATTTTGTTTTGATTTTGATGATGCCGGGTTCGAATTTGGTCGTCGTCAAAATGTTTTTGCCCGATTTTTTGATATATTCAAAAATTCATAACCTTTTTATTTCGTTGTCTTTTTTGATGCGGTTTTTTGTATGTTGTAGCCCATAGTCTCAACTCCATTTTTATACTGGGGTATGAGGGGAAATTCTTAAAAATAAAAAAGTTATTAAGTTTTTAGTAAAATCGCTGAAAAATTTTTTTTACATGGTGGAGAATTTTTATAACAACTAGTGGAAAAGAAGCCTTATTGGGTGTGTTCACTAATAAAAAAGACCGCATGAAAAAATTCAACAAAATAAAAAAGTTATGAATTTTTGAATGTTTTCAACAAAAATGTAGTAAAAAATTTGTCTTACAACACTGTTGAGGGGGCACCCACATAAATGTGGGATCGATCGTCTTCTCTCATCGTCCCCCTACAACTTTTGTTGTAACGTTATTTTACGTGCATAAAACGAAAGATTTAAATTTAATCATTATTTGCCATATTGTTGATCTTTAATTAAAGACGAACAATATGAAAAATGAAGCAATTTTTCAGCATCGTCTTTTTCATAGTTAAAAACCCCGGTATCTTCTATAGTACATAGAACATTTGTAGTCGTATGTAAAATCCGTCATCATGACAAATGGCACTCTGACACTGGAAAATCTTTATTATCCAAACTTTATACATGTATATGATATTGTCCATCAAGTTATTTTCTTTCTGACAACTATTTTAACCATCTTTATTAGTTACGTCATACTGAAAAAATCGACTAAAGCAATGGGTTTTTACAAATACATTCTATTGAACTCTATCGCTTGGAATTACATCCAAGAATTTCACTTTTATTTATGGGATCCTATAAATTTAACACCATATTTCCTATTTTATTCTCATGGGTTCTTAAACAACTTGCTTCCTAATGGTTTTATTTACATATTTTACAGCTTTTTTGTCATTGCTGCGGGAGCGGTTAATGCCATAATTATAGCTATATTTTATAGAGTTTCGCAACTTTTTATTCACTCAATATTCCATCGAATGTTTAATAATAGAAAAAGTTTCTGGATAATATATGTGGTGCAGTTATTAGGGATTGAAATAATGTTTGCAAGTACGTAATTTCACCTAGATTTTTGTGGTCATTAACATTAAAGGACCAGTCCACTCGGAAAAATGTATTCATAATTTTTATATACTCGGAAAGTTTATGAAAAATGGAGCAATTTTTGTTTTTACGGCATCATCCGAATTGTTTTCCCCATCGAGATAAATGCATTTGAAAATATGAATTCGTGTACATGTTTTCGCTGTAATAATCAAACTTTTTT
>JAQGBS010001668.1:0-15022 GCA_034698545.1 Acrobeloides obliquus
ATACACAAGAATTACGAATTTTTCTCCAGGCTTGTTTAAATAAAGTTGAATTCAGGCCAAAATATGATGAGTTAATGGATATGGCGTTTTATCAAGAATATAGAATTTTTAATGAATCTAAAGTAAGGAATATCAATTTTTTTATATCAAATTTCATGTTAACTGAAAAAAACTTGTCGCACATGGTTATAGTCCGTTTCCGCCCAAATTTTGCACAAAAAATTGTTTCACCCCTGACTTGTAAATACTGGACAAAACCCACATCAAAAAAGCTGTACTGGGTACGAATTCAAAAAGTTAGGTGTATATCGCAAACTTGTTGAACACCCTGTATAGAAGATAGTTTTTAGATATCATTATTCATAGTAAACACCATACCAGAAAACGAGATAAATCATTTAAAAGAATTGGTCAAAAAGAATAATCTAGCTCGGATGACTAAAGACATTAGCACTAATGCTTATCCCACTACAACAAATTTCGAAAATAGCGAGCTTATTGATGAAGGAATAGTGGCCAGTGATGATCCTGTTGACAATTGTTTTAAAGCAATTTTTGGAAGAGAAGAATTCGATGATACCATATCCTTGGCGCCAACTCCATATTCGAAAATTCCGTTAGAAACTAAAAATTCATTGGATAAAGGAAAACTGATAATAACTCCTGTTTCATATGATAGTGTAAGTCAGTCAAATTTTTTTATTGCATTGGATTTTGGCACTATATAACATAACAATGATGACCCCAACTGAAAAACTAGTTGGTTTCCGGTTCCACCAAAAAATTTTGCAGTTTCGATCCCACGCATAATTCCATCTTATTTTTCGCTTTACGAGGTGCGCAATTGCTCCCTGGAACTGGAACCGAAAATGTTCCATCACTGTAAATCCACTCAGAAAAACTTAAAGTCATTAAAAAATGGAATTTTTTTAATTTTAGGGCATCTCCGACTCTTTTGGCTCATTCAAAAATAAAGCAGTTGCTTCTGAAATTGATAAAAATGAAGCTGAAATGGCTTTAGCTAAAGTTAAAATTGGTTTAGCAAAAGAAAAAATCAAACTAACCGAAGCTGAAAGGAAGGAAGTCAAAAGACAGAAGACAAATTCCTTAGTTTCGAAAAATAGCGGAGAAACTGTTACCAACTTCCATGTTGCTCTTGATTTAGCAAATCTTGTCCAAGGATCAATAAACTCAAATAATGCATCACCAATCTCGGAAATTACTGCTTCAAATCAAGTAGATGAAAAATTGATTAGTAAGCAGGAACAGTCCTCCACATCCACGTTAAACACTACCACTCATGCGTATAAAAATTGGCCATACGCACAAGAGAATTTAGAAAATACAGACAAAAAAGATGTCGAGCAAATCAAGGATCTACAACAACAAGAAAATATGTATATTCCGCCATTTCCTGTACTACCTGATTTATCTACCCCTCCAAAAATGCCAATAGATTCAATAAATCCTAATAGAAATTACAAATCAGTTGCCTCAGAAATGTCGGAGCCAAATTTGATAAAGGATAGACTTGAAGCACAAGATCTAAAATATCCTATTGCACCAACTAATGCAACGCCATTAGAAGAAGTCCAACCCCTTAATTTAACGGGTACTCTAAATTATAGCACAAAGGACACATTTCACAGCTCATCTCCAGCAAGTATAAACCCTTTACAAGCTTCATTAGATTCAAATCATACTGAATTATTACAATCTCCTACTAATTTAGAGTTAATTGAAAAAATCAAGCAACCACAGCAAACTTTAAAAGAAAATTACACAAAAAGGAATTTAGATGAGATTCATACTGGACCAAAATCTAAAAATACATCAAATAAGAAAAGGCATATCGTCGAAGTCATTCATGAACATCAAAATGATATAAAACAACGTCAAAAAAATCCAGAAAGTTTTCAAACTCAATCAAGGAAAGCTAATGAGAAAAATAAACAACAAAAATTAGAAGGACCTGAAAACCCTAGACAAGAAAGTCAAAATACAAAATCTATTAATATGCAAGAGGAGGACTTAGCTAGCTATACAGCTATTAAAATCGATTCTACAGTCGAGCCTGCAGTTGTACAAGAAGATCAGAGCAGCAATTCAACTTCAGTATCGATTCAAGCAATCGAAGAACTAATAGAAAATGAAAATTATAATATTGATCAACCCCGAAATCATATCTTACCACAAGAAGAAATCGACACTTCGGAATGGATCCAAAGACTTGTAACGAAAGAGAACCAAGTTTTGACAAATAAAGCAGCTTCAAAAGAGTATGAACCACAGCATGAATATATTGAAGATGTTTCTTTATTACCAATACCAAATTCCACCGCTGAGTCTAATGTAAGTTTTTACAGGGTGTGCCAAAAAAGTAGATTTTTGTGATTTATTGGGACCTGAAAATTTATTTTTGTAAGGGTAATTTAATGTTTCTAAGGGTAAAATTATGCGGTGAATCAATTGCGCGCATTCCCTAACCCTGAAAAAAACTGAATTCAATAACCCTGATTCAGGGAAAAAATTGGATTTTTTAAAATGTGAAAAATGACCTTCTCATGAAAAGAGTTTATGACAGAGTGAAAAAATAATTTTTAGCTCGAAAATTTTATATCATCACAAAATGAAACGATAAAACAACTTTTTCAAGAGATTAAAACATATCATAAAGCTCAAACGGATTTTCATAAAATACAAACAGACTTGGCAATTCTACAGAAAGAAAAAACCAGAATGGAGTTAGAAAATCTGAAGAATCAAAAATCTCATACAATTGAAATAGATCATAAAGCTCAAACGGATTTTCATAAAATACAAATAGAATTGGCAATTCTACAGAAAGAAAAAATCAGAATGGAGTTAGAAAACCTAAAGAATCAAAAATGTCATACAATTGAAATAGACCATAAAGATGAACATAAAACTGTACAAAACAAATCACCAGTAGAGCCTGTTTTATGTTGTCTAGACCGAGAGGTAAGAATAAGTTTAATACATGAACAAAATGAAAGTTTAGTCAGGCAACATTCTTATTGTAATGGGAAGTCTTTGTTTGTTTTCTTTAGTAGCTATTGCGGCATTGTGCTTTGCTTTATTTTCTAACCTTCGGTGACTCCTCTAAAATAGCTGCCACTTCATCTACTTGGTTACAGAGCAAGAAGAACTTTGATAAAATTTATATTGATTCCGATTTGTATTAACATGCTTTAGATTTATAAAATCGTTTCTGCATTTTGGACAAAGAGCAGGCTCCCGCAAATGGGACAAACACAACTTCCAATAACCGACTTACTTTCATCTTTAGATTTAAAATAAACTTTTCGAGAAAACCGAGCTTTGGGTGTCACAAAAATTTTGTAAGGATACTTATTTTTATATGAATTTTATCGATTTCTAGAAAGATTCGTTCAAACTCTTTTACCAACGTTGTAGAGCTTGATTTCTTCTACAATTTTCTTTAAGGTTACTTTTGATGAAAATCGATAGAAAAACGAGAAGTAATAACCCTTAAAGCAAGAAAAAGTAATAACCCTTAAAAATTTTGTGACACTCTTTGTGACATAAAGCTCTGTTTTCTTAAAAAAGGTGTTTTAATTAAATTCGGATTAACATTTTAAATAAATCCGTATCATCATCTTTAATCCAGATTAAACAAAACCGAGTTTAATTTAATCCGGATTAAGCTTAAATTCAGATTTAACAGTAAAAAATTATAAATTGTAAGCAAACTTTTTCAAACTTTTAAAGGACCTGTCCTGTCAGAAAAAAGCTGCCATTTTTGTTCTTAAAGTTCATGAAAAATGGATTATTTTTTGTTTTAACAGTAAAATCTGAAGCGCTAATATTGTCAAGATAATAGCTTCTGAAGTTGGAAATTTCAAAATTTATTTATTACAATCAAAATTTGCACCTGGCTTTTTCGACAGAAAATTTTCACACTTGATCGATCGGAGATGTTTGTAATTCATGCCGATTATTTGAAGAATGGCAGGCTTTGTGTCTCAATATCTGTTCCGACAGTGATTGATGCATCTGGGCTAAAGGGATGTACCATTTACAGCTTATTCTATTTGTTCTATATGGACTTCTTTCATGGAGGTGAAGCCGAATATAATGCACTCCGATGTGAAAAATTAGAGCAATTGAAGTCTCTATTTTAACAGCGGTATTCATAATTGATAATCGACGAAATTTCTATGATTAGTAATGTATGCTTATGAAGATCCATGCTCGACTTGTGAAATCCTAGGAACGCATGAAATGGGTAATTGATCGGATTCAAAACATAATTTTTTTGCTTTGTAAGTTCGCGCAATCGATTCCTCACATAAAATTACCCATATATTCATGGATTAAGGTCATTTGTGTTAAAAACTTCAATTCCAGCCATTTTATGTTAAAAATCAAGATTTTTCCCTCTTAATCAGGGTCAAAACAGCGTTTTCACGCTTCAGGAATGCGCTCAATCGAATTACCGCATAAAATTACCCCTTAAAAGTCATTAAAAAAATTTTTTTAGAGATTCAGATATAAAAGTGGGTCCCCTTTTAATATTAAATATTGAAGAAAAAGGCAAAGGTCGGCTGTGGTCATCAGCTTGAAAAAACGATTTTTCAGCCTGTAGACACTAGTGATGCATAAAGTCAAAAAGTTCAAAGTCAAATTGAGGTCTGGGGGTCGTAGTTTTGAAATTTTAGTTCAAGTGAAAAATTCAAAATTTTTTTCATCATCTTGAATTGATCCTTCTAGTATAACTTTATGCGGGAAACCCGAATTTCACATTCCTGAGACCTGAAAATCTTTCTCCAAATCAAGAAAAGGCTATCTTGTCAAAATCACATGCCATATGTCATGTAAATAACCTTCTTAATTTGGGAAAAGATTTTCAGGTTCCGGAAATCGGATTCCCTCGCATAAAATTATCCCTAGAGGGGTCAATTCCAGATGATGAAAAAAAAGTATTTACTGAACCAAAAATGATTACGAAGTGTTAGAGGCCAAGATAGAGATATGCAACAATTTGGACAACTTTAAATCAAATGCGGGATTCGAACCCGAGAATATAAATTGCAAATCTGTTACATTAACCACTCGATCATAGGCTCGGGTTGGAAATTCCCATGTTATGGTATTCGTTCTACTCGTCTCGGCGAGCTGAATCGAATGGTATGACTTATTTTTCAAATTTCGAATTTCCTTCAATTTTAGTCAATAAAAAAACAGCCGTGTCACAATGGTTTTTTGACTAAAATTTTGGTCAATTAAAAATCGGCAAATGGTGTTTTAGCTACGGCATTTAAGCTCACTCTTTTTTGCATAATTCTTTTATTTTTGAAATAACAATAAGAAGAAGAGCTGTATTTATCAATAAATACAAGACTACCAAGATTAACATTCTTGAAAATTCAGCAAAGCTGCTTATAGACGATTAATTTTTGGTTTGCTCTTACATGTTCAATTCAATGTGCATTTTAAAAAATCAGAAAAATTATGTTCACACATAGTAGCCACAAATAAAGTAATGGATGCGTCACTTTAAGAAAAAGACAAAGCTCGCTCGCTCGTTCTTTTGAAGTAATAGTAATATAATTTCTCTTTTCTTAATCGGGATTATGAAAAAATTCTTTGGTAGTTAATCTTAATTGACACAAAAATGGAATTATAAATGGAATAGTAATGGGAATTTGATGACACTCAATTTGAGATATATCAAAATTCAACAAGTGTAAAATGTTTTAAACCTTTAAAATGATTTTATTATATACTTCATTTATTGCCATAGTTTTGCTTATAAAATCTAGTCATGGAGGTATAATATTACGACGAGTTTTTAGGTCAGGTATTTTATATATTTTTTAGATACCATAGTCTCGCAATCAACTACTCAACCGCTTACAACTACCCAGGCTATTGATCACAATCGTAAAATTTTAGCATCATCTTAAAGGGCCAGTCAGAAGGAAAAGTTGCCATTTTTGATATACCACCAACTTCACAAGAAATTATCTCGAAGCCGATAGCGATTCAGAATTTGCCGTAAAAAAATGCTCCATTTTTCATGAATTTTCCGAAGTACCAGGAACCGAGTGCTAACGTGCTCAGAGGAGAGAAGAAGAGATGAGTGTGAAGACTCTGAGCGCTTATCCCTTCGAGCGTTTTCTTTCCGCGCGTTTCTCGTGCAGTGAGAAAATTTCAAAATTTTACTCTAGAGTAAAATAATCCATAACACTTTTCTGCGTTCAAAATCGAAAAATAATTTCAGATTCGAGTTTCCCATGTTGAAAAACCCCCGAGTACAAAAAATCAGTCGATTTGAAGAATTTTTTGGAAATTTGAATGTTTCATCTTGGTCCCCTGAGGGGTAAAAAGTGGAAAAAATTTCATCAAAATTACAAAAAGGTTTAAATTTAAATTAATCGTTCCCGAGATCATCTGGACAGACATTACACGTATTAGTAGTAGGATATCAAAAAATGGCAACTTTTCCCCTTGGACTGGTCCTTTAAAATTTAAAAAAATATTTTTTTAGCCCCATCAACACCAATTTGTAGAGAACTCTTTATACAATATATAAGATGCACTAATTTTAATTCCACTACCAATAATTGTGATGGAAGCAACAACTTATTACAATACTGGGTCGCAAAACTTACATTCGAGCCAGGACCAAATGCTTCTACAAATTTTTCTTTGCAACCACAGAGTGAGTACTACTAGAGGCACTTGCGTATGAACACCACATGCAGTGTTGTAACCAGAAATTTTTGGGGAGAGAGGGTAATTTTTAGTCGACCATCCTACCTCTTATCTCTCCAAAAATGGGAGAGGGAGTGGGGTATTAGTTCGGATTAGCTACTCAAAATGATGGAGTTCAAAAAAAAATCTGGAAAAATGTTTTTATATTTTTCTAAAAACGATCCCTATAGGGGTTTTTCTATGCGGCGAATCGAATGCACGCATTCCCGATGCGTGAAAATGCTTCCTTGACCTTGATTCAGGGTTGGTATATTGAAGCGAAAGTCAAAACTTTTAGTTTTTATGTATAAAATGGACGTTTCTTTTCTGTAAACTGTTATGTTGTGCATAACAGTTTTTTCTGTTGTGTTAACACAACAGATTACAATAGAATCATTCTGTTGTACAACACAACTGAAAATCTGTTGTACAATAGATTCAAACATTGAGTCCAACCAGCTTTGCATCGCTATCATTCCGTACTATCAATTCAGCTATCAACCGATTCTAGATCCACCGACTAAAAGAAAAAACTCACAGATATTCATTTTATTCGTCTATGCGAACTGAGTTAAATGACATGACTTGCTTTTAAAATTTCAAATTTCCTCCAATTTTAGCACAAAAACCACTTTGGGAGGGGGAAGGGGGTAAAATTTAGAATTTCAATAAATTTTTCAGCACTTGAAGCCTTAAATTCCACATACGCCTTTATGATCAATGTAGTTTTTTCCTCCGTCCGAATAGATACCGATAATAATCAAGATAAATATATATGCCCAACTAATGGTAGCACATGTCAAACTAATCTTCCGTACCGAAGCTATATTTACGTTAATATAACCGATGCAAAAGGGATGAATAGTTATGATACATATGAGATCTTATTCTTTAATGGTCAGGCTCTAATTTTTGGAAATCAAGGAGATTTTTTCAATCCGAATCAAGTTTACTTTTCAAGCACGATTTCGAAGAATTATACAGGAGTTATTTATGAGTGTTCAAGACAAGAAATTATTGGCAAACCGGAATTTTATCCATTGGGTATAAAAGAAGAGCATCAAAATGCGCAACATAGGGTTGGGGCCCCTTATGTTTGAAAAATTTGTCCCTATCTTCATTCCTCTTATAATCCAATACTCTTGGAGACTGAGTCTTTGGTATCCTAGTACAACCAGACTCTTGAGGGGGGACATTCTTTGGAATACCAAGGGTATTGAACCTAGGACCCTGAGACCCAGATGGGTATCAGTGGTCCTGTATTCTCACTCATTTTTGAAGCCAGGTTCCAACTTGGACTCTCATGACCAAAACTCTGCTTAAGTCCCAAAACTTCTCAGTCCATGCCACCAAGGAGTCTCGGTACTTTGTCCTATTTTTAGAAACATGTTCAAATTTTGATGCAGAGATAAGATTTTTTGACAAAGATGATATTATGATAGTAGATGTTGATCTCTCCATTTCAACAAATTTTGACTTATCAAACCCAGAGATTGACTATCGCAGTATTACGGTTAATCAAGCCAATTTGTTATTGGATCCAACTGGCTCGGCTACACTTTATATAAACGAAGCTGCTGATCCTTGTTATTATCTGTAAGTTGATATAGCTCGGCGGTCAAAAAAGGACAATAAAAAACTTTTTTCGAAAAACTCTCCTCCCTCTCCAAAAGTCAGGATCAAAGTTACGACGCTATCCTCTCCCTCCAATTTTTAAGTAGATCCATGCTCATCCTTGACCACAACTTTGAGCAGAATGTCTCCGTCAACAAGATGCTTCCTTATAAATTGTTTAAAACTAAATTCAGGAATACAACCATTGGTCCAAGACAATGTGAACAAAACCAATCATATTCTTATATCCTAAACGTGGATCTGACCTTCGATTCGAATCTTATAAACGCAGATTTATATACATCCACGGCTTTGGCATTATATAAATATTGGCATGTTTATTATAAACCCGATGGAACTCCGTTCATAGAAACGGATAGATGTTCTGTAAGAACAGTCGAAGTTCTTGACTGGTGGGACCATCTTAATGGTCATGGTAAGTCGAGAATGGATTCTTTATGGATTTCTTGCGCGACGAAGGTGCTGGTAATAAAAATTTGCGGCTCCAGCTGTCAATAGTCATGGCACAAGCTGCCAAAAATTATGGCTCAACTGTCGAAAATTGCGGCTCATGCTTCGAAAAGTTGCGTCTCCGGCTACTAAAAAATGGGGCACTGACTTCCAAAAGTTGTGTCTTTGGATGCCAAACGTTACGGCTCATACACCAAAATTTGCGGTTCCGGCCGCCAAAAATTGCGGCTCCGATCACAAAAAGTTACGGCTCCGGTCTCTAAAATTTGCAGCCCATCCCTATAGGCCAGACCAAACCTTGTTACGACCCATCACACCCCTAGTGATGGATAATATATTTCCAAACTTATCAACAAATTTAGCATACGCCGGAGCTTATGCCAACACAACAGTTTGTTGCAAAAACTTTCAAACACTTCCCTTTATAACCACAACTACCGGTCCTACAACAGCAGCACAAAATATCTCTACAAATCCACAAACTACGACAAGTCAACCAATTGATTGGAATCGTAAATTTTACACCATTTTTAATATTTACTCAATGTTTTCCAGCACCATCGACACCTATTTGTAAAGAACTCTTTTTGCGCTATATAAAATGCTTGAATTTTAATAACACCACTAATAATTGTGATGGAAATAATAACTTATTAGAATACTGGGCTGCCAAGCTTTCGTTCGGACCAGGACCAGATGCTTCTACAATTTTTACGTTAGAACCACAAAGTATTGGGTTATTCCATAATTTGTCGGATTTTTTACATGAAGGGGGTCCCAGAATTCAACCCTTTGTTGTAATTCTCGATCGAGATTTTGGAAAAATCTTTTGGACGCAAGGGGAACCGAACCATTGCTAGTGGAGCTGATGACGAGTATCGGACTCGTCACCTAGCAGCGAGCACCGGACCACTACACCACTGTGATCACTGAATCGTTTTTTGTTAATTGCGGCATTGAGATAGTGCCAACCACAACAATCTTTACATCTCTAAAAACTCTATAAATGTCCCCTCAAATGTTGGGGAATCCCCTAGGGACTTTCAAGTTTTTACTAAAAATTTGTGTATTGACACGAAAACTCTGCAAATTTGCAAAAACAAACTAACAACGAGCAAAAAATAAAATTTAGCTCTTGAACCCATCTCCTTAAACTTTACGTACAACTTTATGGTCAATGTAATATTTTCTGCATCTGATATTAATTTCAACCTTGCCCAATATTCTTGCACAATGTATGATAACCCCTGTCAAGTCACAGTTCCATATTTGAGCAAAATTTATGTAAAAATAACCGACGCAAGTGGAACGCAAGTCCATGAACAACAAGAGATTAGTTTCTTTAATGGACAAGCTCTATTTGCTGGAAGTGAAGGAGACTATTTGAATCCAAATCTAACTTATTTGACTAGCAGCCCTTCTTCTAATAGTTATACTGGAGTAATTTATGCGTGTTCAAGCCAAGGGAATGTAATTCAGCCGGACATCTATCCAATAGGTATATTAACTGTATAGGGCATTTAGGGATCTACTAAAACGGGGTCTCCGCGGGGTTGGTCTATTTTTTAGGTTGATCAAAGCAAAGTATCCCTAACTCAATCCCCTCTTTCTAATGTTACAATCCGATTTTTGAATTTCCCCTCCTATGAGGTACTTTCCATAGAAATCCACTCAAAAAATCGATTACTAAAACGGGGTCTCTGCGGGGTCGGCCCATTTTTTAGCGAAATTTGTCATAATTTATATATTCGAAAAATTCATGAAAAATCGAACATTTTTGTTTTTACAATAAATTCTGAATCGCTATAGGCTCTGAGATAATCGCGTTTGAAGTTGGCGATTTTTGAATTTTGTTTTACATTGGAATTTGCCGTCAAGACTCCTGATTCAGGATTTTGGCGGCAAATTCAAATTTCAAACAAATTTCAAAAATCGTCTTGAGTTCAAGCTCGTTCGTCTTGAGCACCGACCTTTGGAAATAGAGTAAGAAGGCTGTTTTTTCCTCTGAAATAGAGTACGAGTGGCTCTTTGCCGTTCCCCCCAAGAAGAGTAAGGAGAATACTTTCCGTCACCCTCCTCCGAAACGAGTACGAGAAGGACCCTAAAGTTTCTGTCAGAACTTGGCTCCTGAAAGTTTACTAGACACCCCCTTGAGCTACCCTAATCCTATTATTCTGACAGAGGTCTCGCACGAAAGGCCTTGGTCCCCCAAGATAATTTTGTTGAAATTTTTGAAAAAAATCACATTGAGGGATCAAGGGGGAATTTTTCTTGCACGATAAGGGCTTATTTGGGGGGGGGGGGTAGTTTGTACACGCGCGAATGCCCTATATATGATTTTTTAGAGACATGTTCAAACTTGAACGTAACCATGAAAATGTTCGATAAAAATGATGCTATGCTAGCTGAAGTGGCTTTTGAAATTTTGAATACGTTTGATTTATCAAATCCTGAGCTTGATCATCGTAGTGTTATCGTAGGCGTAACAAATTTATTGATAGACCCACGTGCCGATGCTACTCTTTATTCAAACTTGGTCGATGCTTGTTATCATCTGTAGGTTTCAGTCTAGGCTGGATCGGAACTGGCCCATGAACCGGCATGGAATCGGGCATCTCAATTGGAGCCAGAACAGCCAACAGGAGCTTTCTGAAACTCAGCTTTTTTTAGCGTAAAAAATTACACTGACTATCATTTTTCAGGAACACCTCTTCTGGATCAATTCAATGTGATCAAAATCAACCGACCTCATATTTCCTAAACCTAGATTTCAGTTTATTTTCAAATATCAAAAACACGAATTTGCACACGTCATCTGCTATAGCGCTATATAAATATTGGCATGTTTATTATAAGCCTGATGGAAGTCCGTTCATAACTACGGATCAATGTTTTAAAAGAACTGTCGATGTTCTCGATTATTTGGGTGATGCAAATGGATATGGTAATTTTTGAATTTCTATATATAAAAAGGATCGTTTGTTTTAGTTTATAATGGGACTTATGTTAATAGTACGATTTGTTGTAATGAGTTTAAAGCACTACCTTTTGTTGCGACTAGAACGACACCAACGACGACAACAACACAATATATCGATTATAATCGTAAGAATTTTGATCAAAAACACATCTATATCATTTCCTGATTGAATAAAAGTTGTTTATTGAAACTAGGGACTGAGGTGAGGCTTCGACCGAAGATCCTTGGTTTTTTTGGGTCGATCGAGGATTTGGCTCTCGGTTTTGGTCATCCCGACCCTCGGTCTCGATCCTCAGTTTTGGGCCGACCGAGTATTTGATCATCGGTTCCTTGGTCTCGGTCATGCCGATCCTCGGTCAGTGATGACAAAGGGTCGGCATAACCGGAATGTTATTACAAAAGTAGGGGGCAATGAGAGACTATTATGTGAAAAATTTTCAAAAATTTTGGGCAAAAACATAAAGGAAAGAATCCTCGCTCCGATTGACACCAAAATCATCGAAATCGGACAAAAAATTTTTTTCATTTTTTACTCCTTGGAGAATCAAGGAAAAATATATATATTTCAAGCTCAGTATATACTGAGCTTGATTTTCCCGCTAACATGCATCCCTGGGTAGTCGTGTTGGCGGGAAAAGCAAAGGGAAATGAAATAGAAAAATACAATTTTGTAGCTCCATCAACTCAAATTTGTAACGAACTCACTATCACCTATATAAAATGCTATGGCACAGCAGTTAAATATAATGGTACCACGATTGTTTGCGATGACAATAATGCACCATTACAATACTGGGCCGCCAAGCTTGCGTTTGAACCAGGACCAGATGCTTCAACGGATTTTACTTTAGTGCCAATAAGTAAGAGACAAAAATTTTGAATGATGCAAAAAGAAATCGTTCCGAGCGAGGTCGAACAGTGCGGGGGTCTGGCGTCCTAATTACTTAACTATGGGCTTGCAATAATTTTGAACCTGGCGCAGAAACGGACTATAACACTTTTGCACTTTTCAATTTAAAAATTAAACCTATTTAAAAACTTTTTTAGCCCTTGGACCAGTCTATCAAAACTTCACAAACAATTTCATAGTCACTATACTATTTTCATCAGTCAATCTCGACACGGATAACTACCGTGATGAATTTGTGTGTCCCAACAATGTGAGTACATGCCAAGTCAACGCCCCTTATCGAAGCAGCATGTATTTAAATATCACCGATTCAACCGGCATGAAGAGCTATGACCAACAAGAGATTAGCTTCTTCAATGGACAAGCACTATTTGCTGGAAGTGAAGGAGACTATTTGGATCCAAATGAAGTTTATCTTTCGAGTTTTATTTCATCGAATACTATTGTCGGAGTGCTATACGAGTGTTCGAAAAAAGAAACTATAAAGCAGCCAGAGTATTATCCAACTGGTATGAAAAATACTTATTTTCCGCTAAACAAGAAAAATTTATCATTAATGGCACAAGGGCAAATGGCGCAAAAAACATCTTAAACGGCTAGGATTCGATCTCCAAAGATCGATTTTTTGCGCCACTTGCTTCTGCACCATAGGCGATGGATTTTTTTCTTTTAGCGGAAATGCCCTATATTTATGAATTTTCAGAAACATGTTCAAACTTCGAGGCTGACATAAGATTTTTTGATAAAGACGATAATATGTTAGCTGATTTTGCTATGAAAATTTATACAACCTTTGATCTTACAAATCCAGTAGTGGACAATCGTAATATTTCGGTTGATGTTGTCAATATATTAATGGACCCAGAGGCTGATCCGACACTTTATACTAACATAGGAGATGCGTGTTATCATTTGTAAGTTGGATACTACTCAGCATTAGCTGCCACAAATGACAGGGTTATTTTTTCGTAAAAAATTTTTCAGAAAAATAGCCTTGTCATTTGCGGCAGCTAATGCTTAATAGTACCGTTCCAACATTATCAAAAATGCACTAGCGCTATCAACTTTTTGTGGAGAGGGCTGATCCCCCCCCCACATGATAATGTAATATCTGGATGGCCTCCAAACCCTGAACTAACAGGACTTATGCGTGTCTCGATTCGTTAACACTACCACGGACTTAGACAACAGAATAACCAACCGATTGCCATTGGGTCATTGTTCTTCTCAAAAACGGAAAACTCCCCAGCAATTTGTGTTCATTTGGTCGCCAAATCAACCATTTGCAAAATTTTACACTGTGTAAATTAAATTTCTAGAAACACCTCATCCGGCGCATGGCCGTGTGATCAAAATCAACCGACTTCGTATTTCTTGACCGTGGATTTAAGTTTCTTTTCTGTGGCTAAAAATGCTTATTTGTATACTTCAACTTCTATAGCGCTGTATAAATATTGGCATGTTTATTATAAACCTGATGGAACTCCTTTTATTAGGGAAAACCAGTGTTTTGAAAGAACCGTTGAGGTTCATGACTATGAAGATCATTTAAATGGTCATGGTAAGTGCCAAAAAAAAGAAAAAATTATCAATTAAAAAATTGCAGAATTTTGAAAAATTATTCATTAGAAACTAAAAGGCTTAGAAGGAACTCTAGGGAAGTGTATGCCATAAAAATGAGTGACAGGAAAAAAATTTTTTTAAATCCATTCATGGACGCCCCATGATTTAAAAAAACCGCTCTAAAAAACTGGGTACTACTAAGGATTAATGAACCAACTAGAATGTATACAAGCATGAATTTTTTCACCGAAAACGTTAGGTGCCATTTATACTTCCGTCGTGTACGTCGTACGACTGAACTATAAGCGCTGTCGTACGTCATGTCGTATGACGTGTGGTATGACATGTCGTACGATGCGCCGCACGACGTGTCGTACGGCACAAAAATACAATGTCGCGACGCGACAGAAGTATAAATGGTGCCTTAGGGATGTAATTTTTTTAGAGCGGTTTTTAATCATGGGGCGCCCATGATTAGGATTAACAAAAAATTTTCCTGCGACCCGTTTTTATGTCATACATTTTCCTAGGGTTCCTTGTTAAGCTTAGGAGTAGGCTTATGCTTACAACTAGAGAACTTCATATTTTTTTAATCGCGATTTCTTTTTTTGGACGATTTTTGTATCGAAATTCGAGGTAGTAATTAGGCATCGCATTTTCGAAATTGAAAACTGGATTTAGATGCATCACTAGCCGAGAATCAAAAAGTCCTTTTGGTCAGAATCCATTTTTACCTTTTAGTC